>ML677386.1:110725-375500 GCA_007922305.1 Dermatemys mawii
CGTGGGCTAATACCCACTTCGTCGGATGCATGCATCCGACGAAGTGGGTATTAGCCCACGAAAGCTCATGCTCTGAAAAAATTTCAGTTAGTCTTTAAGGTGCCACAGGACTCTTTGTCACTTCTGCAATTCCAGACTAACATGGCTACCCCTCTGAATCTTGCATTCAATCGCTTTTGGGAGCCTGCCAAAATGTTTCTATAACAGTGTAAATCTGCATTATAAAAGGTTTCCACAGATAGAACTATAGTCCTTACTTTTAGACTCTCTTTAAAGTAAACACAATTTCAGTTAAATCCTGCACTCCTTGTGAATCATTATTATAGGTCTGTTAGACTTTGCTCCCAGATTACCTATGTATTTGTTAGGCATTTGGAGCAGTCAGGTGCCTCAGTGTTGTTGCAGAGTCAGCTCTCTTGCATTACATATGAGTTGTACTGTCCATTTTAAAGCGAAATGAGGTGCACTGTCAATATTTGCTTTATTCCAGTGGAATCACCTCTCCACGCAGGAACTAGATTAATGGCCGCCTGCAACGCTGGGTCCAGCATTTGTTCAGACTGAGAAACGGACAAACATGTTTAAAAACCTGCTTTGCTGCTAATAGTAACTTTCTTCACCTTAAACGTTTCTTATATTTAAATATCTTGGAAAAGAACAGTAAGTTCTCAGCACCTGGCCTTCTGCCAGTCACACTGGAAGAACCTCCCTGCTGTGGAGTCAGAATGGGCACCTCAGAGCATAAGTCTTTTGATCAAGTCTGAAGTTTTGTGTAGAGGGTTTGGATAAGGCTCCCCATTGCTGCCCACAACTTCCAGTGTGGTTGCAACTGTGGGCCTCCAACAAGGGCCCTAGCTCCTTCCTTTCAGCCCTTACTTGGCTGTCCAGCAATGGACATAGAAAAAAGTGACAATGTAAAGGTAATACAGGAGAAGTACCAAGCTTTGTCCTTTGGTAACACCTATAACCAAAAGTACACCAGCACAGGAGTAAACACACGTTGGTGTGTGGATTACAAATACATGGCTTTAATTAACCTGACACCAGCAGGAAGGAAAGGGATACACAAACAGATTTACGTCCTTTAACTCCTCCCACCTGTCCCACATAACCAATATTTATTTAGGAAACCTTTTCTAAAACTATGCACAAAACCCAAGGATGAGTAGCCAATATCTACCGGGGTTGATTCTGGATAGCACTTGGATAGGGACAATCCTGCTTTGGCTCTCCAAAGCTCCCCCCACCCCCAGTATCTTGAAGACCCTGTATTCAGGCCCTGCAAGCTCTGAGGGCCTCTCTTCTTGGGATTCTTACAGCAAATTCAAACTGTTCCTGCTCAGAGTGCACAATATTTTATGGCAGCTGTGCTCAGACTGTGGCCCAGTGGAGGTCATATGGTGTTTGCTCCTTGTTATAGGCTTCTAGACCAGGAGTGGGTAAACTTTCCACATCGGGGCTCAAAATTGTATAGAGTACCAGGTAGGGAAGACTGTGCCTCCCCAAACAGCCTGGCCCTGTCCCCTATCCAGCCACCTCTCACTTCCTGCCCCGACTGCCCTCTCGGAACTCCCGACCCATCCAATCCCCCGCTCGTTGTCCCCTGACCGCCACCTCCAGAGACCCACCTCACCCTAACTTCCCCCCCCCCACCAGGATCCTCGTTCTCTGTCCCTGACTGCCCTGACCCCTATCCACCCCCCTCGACTGTTGACACACTCCCCTGGACTCCAACACCCCATCCAACTTTTCTGCTTCCTAGCTGCCCCCCCTACCCCTAACCACCACCCTGGGACCCCACCCCTATCCAACCCACCCTGCTCCCTGTCCTGTGACTGCCACCTCCCCCGAACCCCCTTACCATGAGGCTTCTAGCAGTGGGTTTGGCTACCCCAAACATGTTACCCCACAGGAGCATGCAGACTCGCTCCCTCCCCCCCGAGTGGTATGGCTCCAGGAGAGGGGGGAAGGTGGGGGAGGGGGCTGGGGCAGCCTCCCCAGCAGTGGGGCCAGACAGGACGGTCCCACGGGCTGGATGTGGCCCGTGAGCCATAGTTTGCTGACCTCTGTTCTAGACTCTTCATGGCAAAGAAAATTTGAGACCCCTGTTAAAGCAGGCAGGGCTACTGATCTATAGGTAGAGAAGAAGTGGGAATTGCAGCTGGGACCATAGCTGCTAGCCCCCCAGTGGAAGCTGCCAAAGGGACCAGAGTTGCTTGAATCTCTATGTCCAAGGATGTTCAAGTCCATAGTGATTGATTATACAGTGCCTAGCACAAAAGTCCTAATCCTGGGCTTTTGGGTGAGACTCTTAAAATGCAGGATCAACCCTGGAATAGAATGCTGCTTTAAAAAGGCTAAAATGTTTTTGTGTATCAATCAGTTTCTAGTTTTAATGAGTGTATATATTCACTGAGTGTCCCTTAACTGTGATGTGCCTCTTCAGTTTAACCTGGTGTGTGAGGATTCCTGGAAAGTGGATCTCTTTCAGTCCTGTGTGAATGCTGGCTCTTTTTTGGGATCGATATACGTCGGCTACATAGCAGACAGGTACGTGTGGGCTATTAAAACATAGCTGATACCCCTAATCTATGGTTAGCAGCTAAAAATAAACAAATGTAGAGGCAAAGCCGTCTGACTAATAGCGTGCTCATGTGCCTTTCAATGAATGAACACTTCTAAATCTCTTGGTCTTAGGAAAAAAATATCAGACTGAGATTTCTATGCTTATTTGTAGCTGCAGATATTTCCTGATCCCACAAGCTCTCTCCCTGCAGTGCTCATGTGCTCTTGAGTATATTTTACAGTGATATGTGCAAAAAAACCCAGACATCCTATATGAGCATATTGATGTTAACAAAAGCCAGGAAACTCGGAGCTGGAGCTGTCATTCTGTCTTTCTGTTGCAATTGCAATTTTGATATGAAAACATTCTGTTTCCTTTTGACAAATATTTGCTTATCAAGAAATAATAGTCGGAGATTGATATTGTATCTATTTGGCAATGCAGATACGAGACACAAGTGACTTACGGTAACCGCAACACAGTGTTCAGAGGTAGGGTATGAAGTCATTGTAGACTCCCATTGAGATTAAGGATATACCACTGGCTCTGGGCACAGGAAGCGCATGTTGTGTTTATGAACCATTAGAACCATTTTCCCGGTCACCGGAAAAAGTTGTGCCCACATTCCTAATAACGTATTCCCCCTCCACCCAGCCCTCCACTCCTTCTCCAAATTGCTTTGCAATTCAAGCTTTACAGGTCTCATCATGCAAGTTCGCTACATGTGAAACTTCAGTTCATGTCAATGGAAGATCTAAACGTCAATGGTGTGCAGAATCAGGCCCTTATGTGTAAATTTGGTTACTCCTAATCCCCTCATAGGCACTTCAAAAGAAACTGCAGAGTAATTATATTCATTCGTAGGTATCTTTCCACCGTATTTAATTATGCAGACACTAATTCCAAAAATAGGCAGGAAGAGGGAATACCTTTTATCAACTATTCGTATTAATGCGGACCTGTTGCTCACCCATCATTTGGGATATGTAGTTTCATCCAAACTGCTCAAAAGCATTTACGGAATTACAGAGCAATGGAGAGGTTACCCCAAATGGTAGGTGAGCACTAGGCCCTCATTAACACCAGAAAAAACGTAGATCTAACGTATTAATGTGGGCCTATCCCTCCAAAAGAGAAACGTTTGGATTTTCTAAAAGCTACATGAAGTTTTTAACCTTTTGTTTCGGTGTGCCTGAATTTTGATCTCGTTCATGTAATTCTTTTCCCATGCAGATTTGGCCGTAAACTTTGCCTTTTAGCGACAATCCTTGTAAGTGCCATCTCTGGAGTTCTTGTGGCCTTTGCGCCAAGCTACCTTTGGATGGTGATCTTTCGCTTCCTACAAGGACTGGTCAGTAAGGGCATGTGGACAGCAGGCTACATCCTGAGTAAGATGGGTGCCCTCCTGGGAGGAGTAATGGTAATGGGAGATGAAGGGAAAACTGGCAATTCATTGGACTAAATGCAACCTGGAAGGCAGAGAAGGGTCCTTTTGCTGCTTTTTGAAAGTGTATATATAAGACTTGCTCAGATTCCCCTTCCTCCCCCGCCCCCCCGCTTATCACCTTACGTTAGAGAGATCAGTTTCTTTCTCCCCTCAGGTCCCGATGTCTTTGGAAGATCATAATAGTGATGTCAAATGAGGCTGTTACCTGAGATGCGGTCTCACTTACCCTGGAGCTCAGCCTCCCATTCCCCACTCCGCAAGAGAGGGAAGGGTGCAGCTGCTTGGTGTCACACTGTTTGACACTATTTAGGCTTCCGTGCTCTAAACGGAGTGGAAGGAGGAGGTGACGAGGGAGGACTGTAAAGAAACAGAGGAAACCAGCAACTCCGAGGAATCTTTAGATGTAAAGCAGCTGTAAAGGGCAAACCCAGGCTTTACATCTTACACAACAACTCAAGTACAGTAGATCCCTACGAAGGAAAAGGCAGAAGTTGTTTGAGTTCTCTTTTGATATTGCACGCTCATTTGAATGAACTATATATCTGAGGGTTGGAAGGCAATAAAGAGGTGATGTGCAGAGCCAGATTAACCCATTGCTGGGTCCTAGACAAATACTTCTGGGCCCAATGTCTAATGTGAGTCACAGCAGTCGTCATGTACACTTACTGTGGCCAGGCTGTGGATCTGCTGGACCGACTGCTTGTCCTGCTGCTGCTTGTGGCACTACTCATCAGGCAGGGGATGGATGGGCCAAACCTGAGCAGTGCTGGAATCCCATGCACCAGGTTGCAATGCCATGAGTGGGCAGGTCTATCCTGGAAGAGCTACATCAGCACAGCTGCGACAGTGCAGCAGTAGAGAGTCTGGGGAAGAAGCCGCATTCCGACTGGAGAGCGTTCTCCTGATGGCATAATGACTCCGCCTTAATGAGAGGTGGAAGCTATGCGGGCAGGAGAGCGTCTCCTGCCAACATAGAGCCAGTGTAGACGTCACTTAGGTCGATCTAACTAGTGTCACTTGTGGGGGTGGAGGTGGGAGAGAGGGAGAGGTGCCTTTTTCACACTCCTGAGTGACAAGTTAGATTGACTTCAGCGGTAGTGTAGACTGCCCAGTGAAGATTCTCAGTTTGTGCAAAAATCTGCATTGGTTTAAAAAAAACCCCAGTACTATCTCCCCAAATTTGAGCTCTGGGCATATGCCTCATTTGCCTTTGTGTTAATCCAGTCCTGCTCAAATAGTGACGGTGTCACTCTGATTATGTCACTCTATGCTGATCCAGCATTAGTTTGTTTTGTTTATATGGTTTGTTAAATATAGTTTGCTGTTGCTAAAGGTGCCATTAGGGATCCCTTAGGTGTTGCAGAATTTAGGTTTCGTTTTAAAAATATAAGCTTTTCTCCTTTATGGTTGCAAAGAAGATCTTCCAAATGCTACATGGCTTAGCATTGTCTGTCTTCCTGAATCTGTAAAGTGGATAGTTTTTTAACAATAGCTCGTAGTGGTTTGAACTGCCTCATTCACCTCAGTGGAGTGTTAACTCTGAAGGTGACAAAAACTGAAATGCCAACATTTTAAAACTATTATACTGCTAAACATTGTAGGAAAAACATCCAGCTAATGTAGTTATGCAGAAGTTAGAGATGAAGAAAAAATAGTGTATCAATCAGTCCATTCTGAGTATTAAATCCACTACTGGAACAGCCGCCCCCACTACTTCACATACAATGAAGGATTATTACTTCCTTGCACAATATGATCCTTCAGTTATACATTATGGGAACTTTATTTAGGATAGTGTTGTGTAGTAAAATATCCCATATGTAAATGTTGGTATTAGTGTTATGCATTGAATGCTATAACAGAGAATAATTAAGCACAGTACAGTCAGGAATAAGAACATAAGTACTGATCTCTGTGATCTACTAAAAATAAAATGTCATAAGGAAATTAAGCTTGGTCTGCAAGTATCAACGGATTTGTGTTAAGATTTTATGCGAAAATCTAGAATTTTTAAGCAACATTTTTCAGGGATTTAGTGTTTGCCTCCAGACTATCTGAAAAGAAACCTACGCCTCCTGAAATGCTTGAAATCCCTTGTTTCTGGAATAGGGTTTCTTGGTTCTTCCATCTTCAAAAACAGGAGAAAAACTGATGGATCCTTTTAAATAGTCACTTACAATATATACATTTCAGTCACTGAAGTTGTTGGTCCAAGCCATAGGAAGACAGTGGGAATTCTCTATCAAGTGGCCTTTACAGTTGGACTTCTCCTGTTCGATGGTGTTGCATATTCTATTCCTCACTGGAGATGGCTGCAGCTTACTGTTACTCTACCGTGCTTCCTCCTCTTGCTCTATTACTGGTAAGCACTTTCATATACAGTACCTCAGTGGCAGATTTAAAATATTTCTCTTCATCCAAGAAAGATGCTCAAGAGCTGAAGGAGAATGTCGTATACTGCTTGCATGTACATAACTCTGGTTAATGAAAACATCAGATCTGCACGAACAAAGAGTGGGAATTGTCTCCTTCAATGTTCAATCCTTTGGTTGTATCATAGCATGCACATCTTACCTAATGTATTCTTAGGAATCAAATTTATACTGTTAGTGGATTATTTTTTAAAAGAAAATTGGACGTAAAATATTTTGACAACGGAATTTTTATAAATGCATCAAGTGAATATTTGTTTAAAGGGAAATTATTAAATAATTTAGGGTCATAATATGACTAACCTCACCTTGAAATGGTGGTTAATTAGTGGTCATTGTCCAATGGCTAAGTATTTTTATTTAAAGTGGTTTGTTGTACAGAATTTTTTTTAAATTATACTATATTTTGTGGCACAACCATAAGTAATAGGTTCCTCTCAAGTAGATCATTGCAATTTATTGTTTATAAGAATTAAGTTGTATCATTTTGGTTTCACTCTTTTCTTATGAGCACTTGGGTGGTGACGAGTTGTCTGCCGGAGTGGGAATTAGGGGATAGAGTTTTATTTTCTTCCCGTATCTTCTGTTTTGACGTGAGTAAATGGAGTGAGAGTTCCAGTGCTTTTAGAGGTAGGTAGGGGTGGGTATGTGCGTCTGCTGATGATATACCTGGAAAATGACTCCTCGTGAGGAGTCGTCAGAGAGGTAAATTGATTGGGTGAGTGGTATACATGTTCCTAGTGCAAGGTTTTCATATTTATTGTTTTATCACGAGTGTGTTCATCTCTAGTAAAACTGAGCCACTGCCAGGGCTGCTCCTCCAACTTCATCTTGCAGCTCAGCAAACTGTTCTTTTCTTGAAAAGCAGAAAGTAGTATCAGTGTGTTCAACAGAAGTACTGTCTCCTCAGCCTAGGTTCTGTGTGGATACACCGCTTTGTTTTCTGTATGGATACACCGCTTTGTTTTCTGTATGGCAGCATCCGCTTGCTTGCGTTACAGGTGTCTGCCTGAGTCTCCAAGGTGGCTGATATCTCAGAAGCAAAATGACAAGGCCATGAAGATTGTGAACTGTATTGCCAAAAAGAATGGGAGAAAGGTGCCTGCTCGTTTTCAGGTGAGCTTGAGGTGTAAGGAGAGATTCGGAGGCTTGCCCCATGCAGGAGGTTTGAAACAAGGCCAGGAACAAACTCCAGGTGTCGATGCTGTGCCAAGGTTCTTACGTATTCCAGAGCTGAACCATTTTGCGTTGCAGTGATGCTGACTTGTGACCTGTTCTGCTAAGCCTAAAGAAAAAGGAAAAGTATTGAGAATTAGGCTTAGGAAACACCAGATCAAAAAGATGAGGAACGACTAAAACTGAAGTGAAGTTAAAGAATTCCCTCATTATCATTGTAATCCTTCTCCATATTCCCTGAAATAATCAGTGGAATGGTACATTTCCCAGGAAGCTCTTGTGTATTGTATTAAGTAACATACCTAATATAAGATTACAGTATATCACGAGCCCCTCCCTTCCTGTTTGCTCTAACATGATAAATTTCTCTCTCCTGGTTTAGCCTTTAATTAACAATGCACCGATTCTTCTGTAGAATATTAGCCTTGAAGAGGAAGATGGCGAAAAGCTGAGTCCTTCATTCATGGACCTTGTCAGAACACCTCAGATGCGGAAACACACATTCATTTTGATGTACAACTGGTAAGAAAAAAGTCTTTTTTTATTACAAAGCATTAACGTTCCAGTTTTGTCTTCCTCCTGATTTCCTGCACTCAGAACTCAGTTTTTTTGTGCTCAAGACTTTCTTCCTCCTTTGTCCTCTGTTACTCAATCCTGTCAGGGGAGATCATTGGAATAGTACAGGCTAGAGTTCTTAACTGTAGTTCTAGTTTATCTCCATTGCCATGATGACCTTGTGTCTGTTCACCAATGGATGAATTATGGGGCAACAGGAGGTTTTCTCTACACACAAGTTACACTTGTTCCCTACTCCATCACTTTAAGAGCATGTTATGTCTATGTAGCCAACTGTAATGAGGCAAAAAATGGTATCAATTCCCTCAAAATTTGATAGGAGTAAGAACTGGGGTAGCCTAAATTGGTGCAGGCTCAATCAGTTGGGTACCTGTTGGCTGTAATGCACTGGCACAACTGGATCAATATCAGGTCTGATAGTTGCACCCTAGGCCCCCAGTGTGACCCTCCTACAGTATCTGCCGTACCCAGAAATGTCTCCCTATCCCAGGCCTGACTTTTTAGCCAGGGGATGGGAAGATACTGGGGAAAGTGTGATGGAAGGAGTTGCTGTGAAGTGGGTGGTAACTGAGGAATACCATGCAGGAGGGATCTCCCATTTGAGGATTGAGGTTCACTGGCTGAAGGAGCCATCTTACCTGGATCAATGTAAAACAGCTGAAGTGCGGACACATTCAACTGATGGTGGAACTATTGATGTAATGCAATCGATTGTCAATACTTATTTCTCTAGGATAGACAAAGCCAAAGTGACTCCGTCGGCTTTGCCCGCACTCAGGAATAGCCCATAGTCACCAATCAGCTTTTAGGAATCTCTGCAGATCTGCTGATGCTGACCCCTAAGCATAGATGGGCAAGCAGAAATTTGCACCAATTACACTAACAGAGGCTGAGCTATTAATGAGATTGGACAAGACCTATGATGAGTCATTTTGGCCTTGTGTACAATAGAGAAATCACTCAGTGGTAGAGCCATTAGTTCTTACACCCAGTTCATTCAACTAGTGATTGAGTGAGCAGGGTTTATATTAGGAAAAGCAACCAATATGGAGGAAGAAGTATAAAATAGGGTAGGAGAGGCCATCTTTTTGCTTGCTCCTTTTTTACTCTGCTTTTATATACTCTTCTGCTAAACTACCAGTGTGTAAGTTACAGCACCACATATCTAACCCCTAGAATTGGACTAGAGATTTTGTCATTTGCTTGTATTGCAAGTTCGTCTAGGCAAGAACTGTGTGTATTCTGTGTCTAACACCTGTACGAATCTCGATGTTGTCACATCACATATAATAACCATATGCCACCATGGAGGTTTACAACAAATTTGTGTTGCCATGACAGAATTTCCTAGTCCTAGAGCTTATTTGTGTAGTGCGCTACTGTGCCTCAAGCCACTACTATTGTGCTACAGTGCAGTGCGCTGGCTTTCCACACAGTAACTTGCCATGTGGACAAGCTCTTAGCGTCCTCCTTATATGAAACCATTGTAGGTAAATTTATCTTTTGAGGCAAGAATGTGAATGCTCAAATGCTTGTATGAACAGGAGAATTTGCCTACCTTCTGAACTCTCTCCTCAGATGGATGGTCAATTTGCTCTTAACTAAGAGCTCTTTTCAACCAGCCGAGCTGCTGAGATGAGTTATTTAGAAAACACATTGCTCTTCCAACTGCCCATCTGAGTCATCATTATGTCTGATGGTGAGGATGCAGAGGGCAGAATGGGCCTCTGACAAATGACTATTCCTTCAATGATCCTGAGCCCCTAATTGTAACTCAGAGCTAGAAGTATGAGTAGGCTGAAAGCTTTTTTTAGCCTTAGTCTATGATACCATTAATATTTCCTACCCAATTTATATTCAATGCTCAGTTCTTACCATGTTATTTTATGGGCTGTAAACTCTACCTCTAGTTTTTGCTTCTCAGCATTAACCTCTACTGTTCTTCACTGAGGCTCTCAGGTTTTCATCTACATTGAGTAAATTAGAGCTGAAGACGGTTTCACTGACCTAATTGTGGTTCACATGGTTTGTGCGCTCCAAGAGGAAACGGGTCTCTGTTCTTTTGACTCAATCTCTTAAGAAGCTTGGGCTCTGCTTTCTGCCTAGGTTGGCCAGCTGTCTTCTGTACCAGGGGCTCATCATGCACATGGCAATGGCTGATGAGAACATGTATCTGGATTTCTTCTATTCTGCCCTTGTTGAATTTCCAGCTGCCTTCATTATCATTGTCACAATCAATCGCATTGGCCGTCGCTATCCCTGGGCTGTGGCAACTCTGGTGGCAGGGGCTGCCTATCTCATTATGGCTTTCATCCCTGAGGGTGAGTTGTCGGAGCTTTCAGTAGTGTTCTCTTCTCAGTGTTATCTCTTTGGGACCTCATTAATCTGTCTCGCTATAGTCTAGGTTTGAAAGTTTGCAAAAGCAGGCCTGTGATTGTAGCCTGTGTCTCTGACAAATGCTGGGGACTTTCCTTACACCCCCAAACCCCACCCTCAGAAGTGAGATGAAGTAAATGAAATTCTACCTTTCTACGGACATCAGAATTCATAGGAAATAGCTCGGGGAAATAGGGAACTGTACATAACTTTGCAAATCGCATTCAACAATAATCCATGTGGTGCTAATTGTTTTAATCTGCTGCTTTTACAATTAAACAATGGCAGTTCCTTCAAACTAATACAATTCAGGTAATACAGGATTATTGGGATTCCACTAAAAATAACATTGTTTCTTTAGGTAACCCCAGCCCACCCAATCACCACTGGCCAAAAAACCTCCAGAAAACATTGCAAGTGAAATAACTGTTTCTTTTGCAGATATTCACTGGCTAAAAGTGACTGTAGGTTGCATTGGGAGAATGGGAATTACAATGTCTGTCGAAATGGTTTGCTTTGTAAACACTGAACTGTACCCAACATTTTTGAGGTGAGTGCATTGTCTGGGGCCAGCCTGAAGTGAGAGACAGCTATTGAAACTGACGGATATATTGTATTTTATATTGCCTTCACAATTAGTACAGAAATTCTCCAGAATTATAGGTGTATTGATGTCTAAAGAACATTATGCAAATGGATCACTTAGAAAATTAAATAAAAGGTAAGTTAATGCAGGAACAGAGCATGCAACCTCTCCCTGTACATTGTACTGCAAATGGAATGTGCAGAGCTGGATTAAAGCAAGATTCTTATCCTTCAAATCCAGAGATTAAAAGGGGCTAGAGACAATAATGAATCGGTAAGAAATGGAGAGTCTATCGCAGGTCTGGGAGAGCAGGAAGATGGAAGTAACAAGAGTTTATTTGAGGAGGGGAGCAGAATTAAAGAGGACTGTGAAGAATCTAGGCTGGCTGAAGTTTTGGAAGCTCCAACGTGTTAGTGGATTTGGGGCATCTTTTGGTCTTAAACAGAAGTGATGAATTCTCTATCCCTTGAAGCCAAACACAAGTTACTGAGCTCAACACAGGGGTAACTGGATGAAATTTAAGAGCCAGTGATGTACAGAGTAGATCTAATGGTCCCGTCTGGCCTTAAACTCTATGAAAACTATTAATCTACACTTGAATGCTGGCTTTGTATTGAAGTTTTATAAGAAGATTTTAGGTACATGCATTATCACTTAAAGACCCTGAAAGAATCTAAATTTAGCCCATATTTATACAGAAACTGCTAGATTCCTGTACACTCATTTGAAACCTGTATAAAGATCATTCTGCCTATAAGCTCTATTTAGGAAGCTACTGAAGGCTTTTTTTGTTTTGTTTTTTTATAAATCTATACATTAGGCAGATCTTTGAACATCTCTCTACATTGACAGTTATTTAATATGTAGCTAATACAGGGATGGCCAACCTGTAGCTCCAGAGCCACATGTGGCTCTTCAGAAGTTAATATGCGGCTCCTTGCATAGGCACCGACTCGAGGCTAGAACTACAGGCACCAAGTTTCCAGTGTGCCAGGGGATGCTCACTACTCAACCCATGGCTCTGCCACAGGTCCTGTCCCCACTTTACCCTTTCCTGTCCCCTCTCCTGAGCCTTCTCTGCCCTCACTCCTTCCCACCAGAACCTCCTGCACCCCACAAAACAGCTGATTGGGAGGTGTGGAGAGGGAGGGGGAGACATTGAGTGATGTGGCTGTTGATGGGTGAGAGGCGCTGTGAGTTGGGGGGCGGGGGAGGTGAGCTGATGTGGGGGTGCGGGGGTTGCTGACACATTACTGTGGCTCTTTGGCAATGTACATTGGTGAATTTTGGCTGCTTCTTCTCAGGCTCAGGTTGGCCACCCCTGAGCTAATAGAGCAGAACTTTGAAAATATCTGATGGGAGGTTCTAATCAGACACTCTGAGTCTGATTCTCTACTACTTTTGAAGTTTATCATTAATCATGTTTATTACAGTAGTGCTTAAGGGCCAGTCAAGAATAGGGCCTCATTGTGCTAGGCACTGTACAAACACAGAGTAGTAGATGGTCCCTGCCCTGAGAAGTCTACAATCTAAACAGAGGATAGAAACGGTGGGTGGGAGGGGTAACTTCATGATATTTTGATGTTCGGGGGGATCAGCTAAATGGGAAAGGAAGGGGGGGAAGGCAGCAGAACAGATTAGAAGAGAGTAAGAAGGGGCAGGTGTGGAGTGAAACTGGAGACAGATGGTAAGGGATGGGAAGGGTTAGTGTGGACAGCCAATCAGCACAAGGCAGAGAGAGTCCACACAACTGTAGAAAGTTATCTGAATCTCAGGGAATCACTTACTCTCACTTATGCAAAATAGGTGTAAACTTTCCCATGGCTATTTGGTAGGGTTATAGTCTCATGCTACACAAGTGTGAATGACTTTGTGAGGATCAAGACAAGAGAGCATCAGGACTTAAGATTCAATTTTGGGATTGTATTACAGTTAGGGTGCTGAGACCACAGCCTATTGTGCCAGCCAAGAGTCTCATTGTTTCCTTGTACTCCCCCATCTGTTGTCTCATGCTTAGATTGTAAACTCTTTGGGGCAGGGCCGTTTGTTCTGTTTGTACAGGGTCTTACGCAGTGGAGTCCAGGTTCATGCCTAGGCTTTGCGGCACTGCAGTAATGCAAAGAGTTAATCGTCACAATATAGGCTGGCTGGCAGGCTGTATTCTGGATCAGCTCAGTGTTTTGATCAACTCTGCTCCTGCTACAGAACTTTTTCAGATGAATATAACGCAATAATTGTTTTGCTGTTAAATCAGGAACCTTGGTGTAATGGTCTGCTCTTCCTTGTGTGATGTTGGTGGGATACTAGCCCCGTTCATTGTCTACAGGCTGGCAGAGATCTGGCATGAGCTTCCACTTATAGTTTTTGGTAAGTATTTTCTTACCTGTTTGTGGAGTGTTCCTCCGGTGTATAAACCATGCCTCAGTTATGACAAACAAATCTGAGAAACTGATTCCAAATCTAGGAGAGAGAATATTTTTCCCTTCACAAAACCTTCAACTCAAATAAACTAATAGTTCACTTCTGAGTTGTGTATGTAGTCAGAGTTTGCTTCCATATTATATTTATGGTTTCTTATGTGCTTTTTTAAAAAAGTTGCAAACTAGCAAATGTTGCTTTGATAAGTCAAAGAGGATTGCGAAATTTATCAAAATTTGGATCACATTTCAATTGATTATTCATATAAGTCATTTTCACACTTCTGTGGTTTGTGTATATAATATATACATGCACTCGCTATAGAGCAAAATTTGGCTCTTTACTTTTGATGTTAAAAAACAATCTCTTCTACAAACTTTGTTGTTTGTTTTAAATTCAGCAATTATTGCAGCCAGATGGCATCATATGATATGTGTTGGGTTCTAACTTACTCTTCTTGTGTGTGTTTAATTTGAAGCTGTGGTTGGTTTAATTGCTGGTGGATTGGTGCTGCTGCTGCCTGAAACCCAAGGGAAAATGTTGCCTGAGACTATTGAAGATGTAGAAAACTTGCATAGGTGAGTCAGGTGGCACATTCAGATTGTTCAAGCTATTCATGTTTTTTGGGGAAAAAAGACTAACAGAAAAAGCTACAATGTAAACAAACATCCAGTGGCTGTCATTGAGATCATCATGGTATCCAGGTACACAAATGCTATTTAGATGATGGCAAATCTCATTTTGCATTTGGAAGGTAACTAGTGTATAATGGTGACTACTGTATTCCTGATATTTAATGGCCTTATGAAAAATGTTCAATTTTGACGTCTCCAGCAGGTGCATCTATCCTGTCCCTCCTCCCAACACACCACAAAATCCCATGAAACTTGGTTTTGAACTTTTATTCCAATGGTAATTTTTCTTAAGGCCTGAGAAGAAAAACCAGTAGACGGACATGGTGTTCTCCAAAAGGAAACTCCATGCAGCTTCTGATGATTTCTTATTAACGCTTAGAACAAATAGTTCTTCTCACATTTAATGTTTATAAATACTGTAAATATTAAATAGCACGATTTAGCTACACATGACTGATGGCAAGATTGGGACCTGGAATTTGCATTAGCTACCCCCTCACTGCTTGCAATGGGTAGCAGCGCAGGAAGGAGAGCAGCCTCCATGGGGCTGTTGCATCCCAACCTGGTGCAAGTGGACAGGATGGAGTAGGGAGTGGCAGAGCCATGGCTCTGGCCCTCAGATTTGCTGACAAGCGTAGTTATGCTGGCATGCCAGGGGAAGGATGTTGTGCCAGGCATGGGTCTGGCACAGGGTATAGTAGGGGGAAATGGGTGGGCAGATTGTGTCTGATCATTTTACTCAAAAACCTTTTCCTGCCCAGAGCTATTTTTTTGGGTTGACTGCTACTTTCTCTGCCTCCAGAGCACAGCTTATTAATTTAGGAACCGTCCAGCAGCAGCATGTTGCACTGGGAAAACTCTACTTTCTAGGAATCTGAGAACAAAAAACATGGGCTAGAAGTTGGACTTTAGATAGCAACATAAGCCTCTCAAACTCTGTGCATGACTGACTGACCAAATGCTGTTTGGGAGGAGGATGGGGGTGGGGCATTTTTCTTTTTTCCTATAGGATAGAAAAAGATGAGTCCTTGTTATCAGTCACTGAATGCAGTGATGTCAGGCAGCAGTGTTTATTGAGAGGGACAGCAAATGTCAGGTCTTTGGGAAATAGCTCATTTTCAGAATGTCAGAAGTTAGTGACCAGAAGTGCATGTGAGGTTAAATGACCTTTGAACCCATGATGACATCTTAAGAATCATAATAAATTTACTGTATCGGGCACCTAAATGAAGTAACAAATAGTATGTGGTAAAACTAATATCTGCAGTTTAGCCTATAAACTATCCAATGCGCTATGTTGTTGCTCAATATGTCTTTTTAAATAGGTAATTTGCTAAGGTACTTTGTCTAAGCACATGCCTAATCTTAAGTACATGAGTAGTCCCATTGTAATCAACGGGGCTTCACGCAGGCTAAAAATTAGGCTTACGCTTGTGTACCTTAGATAAAGCATGAACTCAACAGTTGGTAGTATGTACTTGATCATATAATAACAGGAACTAAAAAATTGCAGGATACTCATCTCAAGTGAATTACAAACTATGATGATGAAGTTGAGTTAGCATATTGGCTGTTAGGTAAAATTTTCAAGGGTCTGATCTAGGAGCATAAGACCCATTTTCGAAAGTGACTTAGCACTTAAGAGCCAAATTCCAATTAGTCTTTTACTTCAAACTGCCTAAATCGCTTTTGAAAATGAGCCTAGAACACTTCTGAAAATGTTACCATTTTATTTAGCCGGTGCCTAGTGTTCTAATGTCTGGTTATTCTTTGTTTCTGGATATTCCATGCTCTTTTCTCACTTCATTGTCCCGATTCCCTTTTTGTTTTTGCTTCATTTTTGCAGGCAAGAAAATCCTAAGGAGAAAATTATCTACCTCCACGTGCAGACACAGGAAGTTGCATGCTCCAAATGTAATCAGTCTTTGGCATAATAATACAAAAAGAGGTTTTTAAATAACACACACTGTAGAACCTTGCTTCCTTTTATGTTTCTCTCATCCCTGTTTCCATGTACTTTTTTCTGCTTCATTATCCAGAAGGCACAGAAAGCTACCAACTACCTTCCCTCTTACCATATTATGGTGTATTTACATTTTAGGACAGTAGTTTTGAAACTTTTGATTGCTAGTCACATAGACTACACACTTACCTATTCACATACTTGCAATGCCTTCATTCCTGTAGTATCTGAGTAGCTATTAATTTAGACATTGCAGTGTAGACAGACCCTAAGTAATGAAACCCCAGGGTTAGTAGAACTTGAGTCAGCTGACCCATCTTGGAGATCCCTCGGCTTGAAAGTCTACACTGGTTGATTTATTAATCCTACATTTAGATTTTTTTTTTTCTGGGGTTGAACCTGGGTTCTGGCATCCACACTGCAACGCACTAACCCAAGTCAAACCAACTGTATCCCAGAGTCCCTAATGCCCTCATGAAATGTGGCCACTTTAGCCCTTTGACTGTGATACATTCTTCACTCCCCCATCATCACAGTGTCTGTCTTAGGTTCTAACCACTTTGGGGAAGAGAGTTTTCATTTTGAATCTTGTAGAGAGCCAAGCACACTGCTGACACTAAACAATCAGTAACAACAATCCAGGTGAGAAGAGTTTGCAGCTGAGCCTGAAGATTCCTGCTAAACTCCTGGACCTTGTGGAATTTGTGGTGTAACCTTGTCTCAGAGGAGTTTGGCAATTGGTGCAGAACTAGGAGCTTGTTCTTGGTTTGGATTTGGCTGAACTGCAATTAACTTTGAGATGTTTTATGAGTCCATCCAGAAGAGACCATGCCACCAACCTAACAAACCTTGTAATCCAGAAGTCTTATAGTTTTATTAATTTATCTGATGCGCATACGTAGAAAAGCTGTGTGCAGCAAACAATGGAAAAGACGCACAATGAGAACAGTTGAGTCCGAGAGAAATAAATCAGTGACTGCGAAGACCAAATGTGTAAATTCCTTCCTGTATTTGAACATCTGTAAGTATACTGTGTTGTAATAAAAGCTGCATAGTACATGTTCAGCATACCTAACTTCTTGGGGATCACCTACCAGTTCTAAGGATAGGTGACAATTTCATGAGTGTTGTGACGGAGTCAGACCAGAAGGATATAGGAGAGTGCTGGAAGGCAGGTATATCAGCCTCAGGATGTACAGGTCCTTGTTCCCTGGATAGCCAAACAAAGGCTACTCCAGACCAATCAAGACACCTGGGGCCAATTAAGAACTTTCTAGAAAGGAGTAGAAACAGCTAGCCTAATTGGGACACCTGTAGCCAATCAGGGACTGGCTGACACCAGATAAAAACCTCCCAGTTAGTCAGGTGGGCTGTGGGTGTCAGGAGCTGTGGAAGGAGGTTGTGCTGTTGGTGAGACTGAGTGGTGGACAACATATCATACTGAAGGAAGGAGGCCCTGAGGTAAGGGTGAAGTGGAGTTTGAAGAAGCAGGGACTGCTGTGGGGAAGTAGCCCAGGGAATTGTATTGTGTTTTGTGCCTAAAAGGTCAGCCATCTTAGCTGATACTATTAGGGTCCCTGGGCTGGAGTCCGGAGTAGAGGGCGGGCCCGGGCTCCCCCCTTTTCCATCTTCCATACTGGCCTGTGATGAAGGTAACTCACTAGGTGGTGACTCTTGCCAATTATACTGAGAAAGGGAGGTCACTCTGGGGCCTAGATGAGTTTCTGAGGCCCCTAAATCTGCCAGGAAGTGCAGGACTCACAAGTACAAACTTGGAGTTTTGTCACAGTGTATATAGTGTAGTTGTAGCCGTGTTGGTCCCAGGATGTTAGAGAGACAAGGTGGGTGAAGTAATATCTTTTATTGGACCAACTTCTGTTAGTGAGAGAGACAAGCTTTCGAAACACACAAAGCTCTGAGAGACCTGAAGAAGAGCCCTGTGTAAGCTTCAAAGCTAGTCTCTCAGAAGTTGATCCAATAAAAGAGAGTACCTCACTCACCTTGTCTCTCCAAGTCATGGTATCACAGCTGGCTAAAGTCAGCAGGAAGATACCTTGTAATTACTGGTGTCTTCAGGTTATCAGCAGTTAATGGAAATGGAGAGACTCTTCATAACCACTATCTAGTCAAAACCACTATATGAGGACAGTGTCTGAGAAGGAGATAAGTCCTCATGTTTCTGGGCATAAGCAGCCTTTAATAAATGAGAGTTAGGAAGAAACTGCTTCTGTAGGCCAGTTATTCCATAACTGCTACTAAAAGTTTTCTGCTACTTCCCTCTTCGATATCTGGTGCCAGGCAATGTCAGAGGATATTGGACTAAACGAATCATTGACTAAACGAATCATTGCCTGATCCAGTCTGGCAATTCCTGTTTATAGAAGTACTTTAAAAATCTCTGACTATTTCATGTATCACGTGCCCCCTAGGTTATATTCATTACAAGATTTTTTCAGCTAGGAAAAGGAATTTTAATGACCTTTTATGGATGAGAGATTCCATTTGTAGAGAGGGAGTTTAACAATGTTGAGTAACTGCTCTTCTAATTGCACTTGATCAGACTCTTTTGCTAAACATAAGAGTTTAATAATATTTTTAAAGCCTCTCGCTTCCAACATGTTTATAATATTTCGAAAGGAGTGTGTTCAAGGGGCTGGGAGATAGGCCTGGAATGGGGGTAACCAAAAGCCCTAAATTGCAAAAGAAAGTAATGTGGAGTAGGATAATATTGGAGAGACCCACAGTGAATATGGGTAGAGCTGGGTGGAGAAAGTGGAGATGGCAGAAGGTCAGAGGCCTGGATATGGGCAAAGAAGAGAGCAGAATAAAAGTGTGATGCCTCATTCAATGCTTCCAACCTCCAGTTACGAGCCCTTTTTTGTTGTTGTTCAGCTAGACTATCTGAAAACCAGGTGCACCCTGGGAACATTTGAATCTAAACTGGTAAATCTCTTGCTGCATATTGTGAGTTTTGAAGCAGCCCTTCAGCCATACTAAGGAGGCAAGGGCTAAAATCCAGGTATTCCCCCATTCCTACCCCATATCAGAATTCTGCACTTTTATCATTGCCAGTCCTGGGATCTGGGGAAACTGCGTGCAAGAGCAAAGAGGAGGATGTTTGAATCGCTGTAATCTCCTTCCCCAGGTGCTGGCTCTGGTGTGAATTCTCCTCTGGGTTGTCTCCTAGCAGTAGGGGACAGCAGAGGCCAGGCTTCTTCAGTTCCCCTCCTAAAGGAGGAGGCAGAACAATTTGTTCAGGTTTTCATGTTGCCCTGTGGGTAATGTGAGGAATGACGAAATGCAAGGCACCTTCCCTGGATCTCTTCTAGAATAAGGGAATAAGCCAATTCCAGACTCATCTGGGTTCCCTCTCCTGATCTAATGCAAGGGAGAAGATCAGATTACATTCACTGGGAGTCTTTTGAGGAGTCCCCCAGGTCTAAGGTTAATGGACCGCTTCACCACAGACTTAGCCATAAGGGACGGCAAGCAAACCTTGCCCATCCGTGTGTTGCATTGCTGCAACTGGTGCTGTACTTCAGGGAAATCCTGGAAACAAAATAAACCTGATTGTGAAGTCCTGGTGTAGTGCAGCATGGCTGTAAGGCTGGGGGATTGCATCTGTGGGCTAGCCACTACAAAGAGTCCAAGAACACTACAGCTATAGAGAGCTGATTAACCTGGAGCTAAATGTTGGAGGCATTTGTCTAGCGATGTCATATGTGGATCTGAACTCACTGTGGCACGAGAAGCAGCGTTTGATTGGCAGGTGTGGCACAGATATTAGTCTTAAAAACCCTTCTCCCATGCACACAGGGACGCTCTGCCACAACATGGGGGAATCTTCAGGTCTAGAGGCAGTTCTGTTTCTAAGTGAACACTTGCAGCATGTATACTCCAGTCCTATGGCAGGTACCAGTGCAAACATTAGATGCTTCTAAAACCTCTCCTTGCATTTGTTTAAACCTTTTATATGTTTTCTCTGGGGGATGTTTTAAATCCTTTCAACACGGATGTGCCAGGCGGGGGCCTCGCTTCCTCGAACTTTTTTGATGATGAGCTGTTTCTCTAATAGCTCTTTTTCTGAAGAACAATAAGTTTCCACACACACAGTGGGTGCAGAACAATGTTGATTTTTATTAATTTTTTTCATCTGAGTCGTCATCAGACCATTCCACACATCCCTTCCTTTAGGTCTGAATTGTGGGTCAGAGTTGGGAACGATCAGAAGGGAAACACAAAGCCACAGGTTAAATCCCCTGTGAGATGATGGAGAGCTACAATTGGCTTTACAGTACCAGGGTGTATGAGGGGATCCTTCAGGCTCAGAAGCCTGACTGCCATGATTCTCTAACTTTGCAATATTTCAAAAATCTAGAGATCTTGTGGCCCATCTCCCTCCTAGTCCTGACCTCACAGGTCCCTTGTGGTACCTATAGAGCAGGATTATGTGAAAAAGTAATATTCCGAAAGTAATGATGCTAGATGAGCATAAACTTTCTTTAATGCAATGGGAGCGGCTTCTTGGTACCATCCGCCCAGCCCCATTTGGCTTCTGTCTCCTCTGACACATTTACATAGGTCAGTAATGACTTGCCGGGTTACTGCAGCCCCTTTTCTGCTCTGTTCTCTCCCCTTTACACTTTGGCTCTGTGTATTCCTGTTTGCCCTCCAATTTTTGTAGTCTCTGCATAGCTGATCCTGGTGGAATGTCTATCCAATAAAGCCTTGAAGATTCCATGAGGACTCGGAGAGCTGTTGATTTTTGTAGTGGTTGGCCTAAAAATAACATCTGGAAATCCTAAGGCCATGTCTACACTAGGGAGCTTACAGCAGTACTGATGCAGCTGCACTGCTGTAAGATCACTCATGTAACTGCTCTTTGCCCATGGGGGTGGGGAAGAGCTCTCCCGTCAACATAATATAACCACCTCCATGAGCAGCTGTAGCTATGGCAGCGGCAGATTGCACATTGCCACTTATGCTGGTGAAATGTGTTGTTTAGGGGAGGGGGTGTGTGTTTCCACACCCCTGAGCAACATACATTTTGTCATCGTTAAGTGGTAGGGTAGCCGTGGTTTAAGTGTCCTGGACAGAGCTACAGCTAGTAGCAATGGTCAGTGGTGGAAGACAGATGTGTGTCACAGATACAACTCTGTGGATGTTAATCAGTGGTCTGTTGTCCTAAGGATGTGTAGCAAGTATTAGAGCAAAGTAAAGAGAATTATCACAGTAGATGGTTTTTGTCATAAATGTTCTGTTCTCAGTCTGTTAATGCGACATCAAAGGCAGGGCCTAGGAGAAGCAGCTCTTTAACTTATGTAGGTGCAACTTCTGTTAAAACATGCAGGTAAATCCCTTCTTTTTTGCGCTTTCTTTGTCTGGGGAAACAAAACAGAAAAGCAATTGGGAGGAATAAGGAAAAGAACAGGTACTATCCCAAGTAACAAAGAATGATGCACATGTTTTTATCTTCTACTCTGATTAAATTAAACAAAAAGCTAGTTTGTGATTGGCAAATAAAAAAAAGAATCTCTTTAATTATTTTCCAGACACAAGCAGAGGAACTAACTCCAATTCCTTTGCAGGTGTTCTAAGGCCCCATTGCATTCTCTCTTTCATAGCAAAGTTACTGGTCTTTCTTTTTTATAAGAAACAACAGTGCTATTCATTTATAGGACTAAGTTTGCACCAAGCTGTAAAGAATGTATTCAACCTTCCCAACTAGGCTAGCACACCTTTTTCCATACTCCGCTCTGACTGCTTTGGAGCACACATTCTATGCAATTAAATATGGAGTGGCGGAGAAAACTGTATTAACAGTGATTTGTGATACAAGCCAACAAAATACAGGAAATGTCAACTAAGGACTGACATGCAACACAAAAGCCAAAGTTATCAATAGTATGTCAGCCTTTACTTTGATTTTCCTCCATTTTGCTGGTGTTACCACCAAACTTTTGTTTAATGTAAGCAGTATTTTGTGTTTCTGAGATAAATAATTCCCTAGGATGTTTTTATAACACACAGATTTTTATCTAGAATTCTGACTGAGCAAAAATACATGCAAGTAAAATGGTTTGGGTTTTTTTGTTCTGTCTATTATATGACATAGTTTTAACAGCGTGATTTAATACTGGAACAAGCTGCCAAAGGTTTTGGTGGATTCTCCATCTCTTGAAGTCTTCAAGACTAGATTCCATTCTGAAAGATCGGCTTTAGCCAAACACAAGTTACTGGGCTAAATACAGAAATAACTGGATAAAATTCCATGGCCTCTGATACACAGGGTCTCCAACTTGATTGAATGGTCCCTTCTTGTCTTAAAATTTATGAAAGTCTATACATGATAAAAAGTAGCTCCAATTACTGAGAAACTATTTTTTGTTTTCACATGTAGCTATATTATATACACACACGCACGCACACGCATATTAAGGTTGCAAAGTTAACCACTCAAAATTTAGATAATACCATGCTTAAATTTGCCCGTGGAACCTTAATTTGGCCCCTTGTGCTTATGCATTATGAGATTGTCCACATAAAGGATAGCATCATCTCTAAACAAATTAGTATGTGATCCCTGTGATTGTTTTTAATGACATGAAGGTGATTGAGTCACACGATTTGCCAGAGGGGTCACAGATATTTGCTGACAGCAAAGGAATGGTGAGACTTGGGAATCTTGGGTTCCATTCCTGGCCCTGGAGGGGACAGACTTTTCTGCCAATTCCTCCCTCTTCCCCTACCCCATGTGATCTCTTCAGCCTCCTGTGCTAAGCCAGTCCTATGCTTCCCACCCTTGACTCCTGTGCCATTCCATTCTCCTCACCTAGCTAATCTGACTTTACATTCTTTAGGCTTCTCATCCTAGTTCCAGTCTGTGCCCAATACTTCCTAATTTCACCTCTCCTGACCCTCCTTACCCAGCCAATCCCACTCTTTCCACTCAGCTTCTAAACCAATATGCCTCTCTACCCCATACTGGCTCCAGTAGCCCACCACGTATTCCCTATCCACACTGACTCCCACTCCCTCTTTCCCTGCTCTTGGGCTTCTTGTCTAATCTTGGTGTCCTTCCCCTGATTCCTTATCCCAGTGTCTTTGCCCAGCTCATCCCAGTCCCAGGTTTCTTCTGGCTCCTCAGCAGGTCTCTCTCCTCACCACCTTTTCTTCACTGCTGCTGTGTCTCAGTCCCAGACACTCTGCCCAGCCAGTCTCTCTTCTACCCATCTACTTGCTCCCAGAGTCTCTAGACTCCACTTCCAGCCCCTATCTCCTTGCTCAGCCAGTCTCCTCTGCCAGGGTTCCTTGTCCTAATCTACGTCCCCTGGTTTTGTTCCCTTGGAATCTTTTTTTTGTCTGGCTTTTGTCCCCTCTGCATTTGAATCAGACACCTTGAGAGCACAGGCAACTCAAGCTCCTTACTCTCTGTTCAGGCGCTTGGGCCTGACACAGCCCACAGCACTTCAGAGATGCAAATGCAGGGAAAGTCCTGTTCAGCCTTATGCTGGAGCTTGCCCAGTGCAAAGAGCATCTTTGGGGAATTTACTTGAGTCTCAAGAGAGCATGTGCCAACTACAGGTTTTTCAGACCTATAATTTGGCCAAATTTGGGTAGATTTTTCTAGGATCAGCACAAGGTCTGTCCCTGTCAGAAAGGCCACCACTACCAAATTCCTTGCTCCAAAGCATGGGGATGATAGAGCTTTTTAAAGAGAGGGCACATGATTTTTTTTAAAATGGGAAAAATGTTTCCCTCCCCACTCAGCTTTATTCTTGGAAATGGCTGAATCATTTCTCCCCACAATTCAGCCTGAGGCATGGAAAAATTTGGTCAAATTAAAAAAAACTAAGACCAGGGTCTTACCATGCAAAGAGTCAGGGAAAACCCTAAAATAGTCAAATTCACCACTGTCCCCTTGTTCTTTCTCTTTAGTCTCTTCTTTCCCCATCAGCCACGGTTGTGCCTAAATTGAAGTGTGTAGTGCCACATTCTCAGCTGATGTCAATGCTGCTAGGCCAGTTTATGGCAGCTGAGCAACTGGCCTGTAGGGTTTAGAGAGCGAGAACGCATGCACGTGTGCTGGGTGAATACCACACTGTATTTTCCAGGAGTATTTGCTCACATTGGCTTCAGCCCTGCTTGTTCTTTTTTTAATAGGAGCTGTCCATGAGCATTTGTGCAACTATTATATTTGCACAAAGACACATAAAAAGTGGAAAACTCGTAAACCTGCTCTACTACACTTATGGCACATTTTAATTTGGCATCCATTAATATTCTGGCTGGAAAAGATATGGCAAGCAGTGTCTAACCTATATAAAATATAATTGGGGACAGTTTTCCCAAAACTCCTTGCCTTGCATAAGGGTAACTAAATAAGCCAAACAAGAACCTGATTTTACCTTGCACAGCTATGATCTCAGCTTCAGTATAGTTTCCCTGTCACTGAACAAATTGAGATATAATCTTTGAACCCAGCCAATGTATTTTACAATAGCCTAGCTTTTTTCTAGGAATGCTGCCTTTGCATCTTTTATGTAACTTTTTTCCTGTTGGTAGAAAAGGGGAATCAGCTGCCAAAATTCACTGCCAAGGCTCTTCCCTACTACAAAGACACTGCACGGAATTAAGTGATGGGTTCAAATGTCACAACTAGCTCTTTGCTGTTCCCTTTTATCCATGACAGCTGCTACTGCTGTGACAGCGAAGACTTCATTCCACATACAGATGAAAGTCTGCTGCCTCTCAGTATGTAATGCGCGTCACTGTATTGAACAGCCAATGTCAAGGTCAGAGCGTTTTCAAATTCCCCATAAAACAAACTTCCTTTCAGATATATACTTGTATATAGCTAGAGTAGATCATGCATTGTAGCTGTGATACTGCGATCTAAATGCTAGCTATGTACTTTACAAACATTCTGAGACTAACAAGATGCTTGATTAGAGAGAAGGGGATGGCAACTCAGAATGACCTGAACCACAAATTGGAGGAAAACAAAAACAGATGCCAATATTTTGTGGTTGTGAAATACTGTATTACTATGACTCCTGGTGTGGGTTTGGTAAGCTTAATGCACAAACTAGCCAAACCACTACGAATGTATTGGAATTCTTAGGAATAAAGATTCCACCCTCTCCACATTTTCTTAAAACAAGTCTAAGAATAGTAATAACATTTGGAGCCTGAATGAAATAAAATGGAATCATTTAAAATATGCTATCCCGCCAACCCAGTGGAAAAACTGTGCATAGTCTTTTCAGGTGTTATACTGTGACTTTAGTCTTCTGCATTTCTGTGGATGCAAAGAAGACAAACAGATCCATCCAGGAATATACAATGAAATGTTCTTCTGAGGGAGATTTTGTTAATAAGGGTTGACACAAATTTCTCTTAGGCTGCATGGTACTGTACCTGTGCATGTTTTCAGCATCTTCTATGGTCTCAGGCAAAGTTTTCCCTTTGGTCTCAGGTAGGAGCAGCACTAGCCCACCATCGATTAAACCAACCACAGCTTGGAACAAAGATCCCACAAAAGGATTATATTTCATACAAAATACATAGTGAGCATTACATGGTTTAATATTCATTTGCAGCAATAACTGTGAATTTGAGTCAAAGCTGCCTGTGCTGAATGAATAAGAAAGCCTTAAAGAAAAGCAAATGGCTGCTAGTTTTTATTCAATTTTTTCAGTAGGCACTGCTCTTATTCCGAAGGCCCTTCTGAGATGAGAAAAGAGGCTGGGCCCCTGCACCACGCAGAGGGCACAAAGGAGCCGGATTCTGGCTCCAACAGGCCAGCTGAGAATTCCCCTGGTGAGGGGAAGCTCCTGTGCCACCAGCTGCCCCTTCCCCACTTGTTGGCAAAGGAGGTGAACTTGGAAAAGGAAGGGGTGGCACTCTGCTGCATCAATCCTCCATTGGGGTCTAACCCTTTGGAGCCATGTGCCAATGGTGAAGGCCTGACCTAATTTAGCGGGTGTGTCTAACATATTGCAATCAAGGCTGAGCCCACAGTGAAAGAGAATTAAGTGATTCAGGGCATTTCTAAGCCCTGACATTTAGTGAATCTTTTGTCATGAGAACACTAGGGAAAAATGCACTAGATCTCCTTGTGCACAGCATTGTCTACTAGGAAAGTTCTCTTACACAATTAGTGAACGAGGAGACCTCACTCCAGCTCCCTCCCTTTGCCTGGGCAATCTGTTCCCTCCCTCCCTCCCACAGCCACCCATCCAAAATCCAACCACCCACTTTCCATGAAGTGTTGCAGAGTCTCATCTGCTGCTGCAGACACTATCTGTTAAATATTCCATGAGCTGGATACACCTCTGACATTGTTGCTTTGATGCTAGGGAAATACAGTGCTTTGCTTAGCTGTATCTAGACCCTGGAGGCCTTTGGAGAATCATCACTGGCTGCTGTGGGGTGTAGTGGTGGTGCCATAGTGAGTTGGCTGTTTCCCTCACCCAAGGACTCATGGAAGCAACTAGTCAGTGTTCATGGACAACCCAGTAGGCCAAGAGGTAAGGAAGCATGGTTGAATGATTAGGATGCTGACTTGGGAGACTAAGATTCAATTCTCTGCTCAGCCACAGACTTTCCAACTTGCATAAATCACTTGGGGAAGTGTCATCCCCTTTTGTCCACACTTTAAAAAGGGATATTGATAAACTGGAGTGGGTTCTAAAAAGTGCTGTGAGAGTGACTTGAGGTCTGGAAAAATCTGTCCTACTGAGAGAGACTAAAAGGAGTTGAATTTATTCAGTCTAATGGAAAAGGTTAAGAGTGACTCACTAGTTCATAGTCTCCAAGTACCTACATGGGGAAGAGATTTCTGATGGTAGTGTGTGCTTTTTCATTCAAATGCATGTCATGATCCAATGGATGAAAGCTGAAGCTAAACAAATTCAGACTAGAAATAAGATGATAGTTTTATGGTGAGGGCAATTAACCATGGGGACAATTTACCTAGGACATAGTAAATACAGAAACAAGGTGGGTGAGGTAATATTGTTCATTGGACAACTTCTGTGGGTGAGAGAAACTTTTGAGCTTACCCAGAGCTCTTCTTCAGGTCTGGGAAAATAACTTTGTGTTACTGCTATGTAAAAGGTTGAACAGATTGTGAGCTGTAACTCTCCTAGTACTTTTCCCAGACCTGAAGAGGAAGCCTGGGGAAGCTTGAAAGGTTCTCTCTCACAAAGCTTTTATTGGAGGAACTTCTCTATCTCCTCCATCTTGTCTCTTTTTTAATATGCTGGGACCAACACTGCTACAACATCACTGCATATAGTAAATTCAGTCACTCTACAATACAGAACTCTTACCAAAAACTACAAGTGGCAGCTCATGCCAGATCTCTGCCAGTCTGTAGACAATGAATGGAGTTATGATCCCACCAATATCACACATGGAAGAGCAGACAAGTACTCCCAGGTTCCTAGAAAATATATGTACATAGTGTTCCCTCATTATTAACTTGTTTAAAAAGCATTCTGCAGCTATTCATTTAAACATTTTTAGCAATGCATACAAAAGAGTAGGCAAGCCATTCCTCTTAACAATACTAGGAGGCTATGTGTAATCTGTTACAAATTGCAATGGCAGTGTCCCCACTGGGATAGAGTGAGAACATAGTAGGTACTAGAAGGATGTCCAGAAGAACCTAAGTATTGGTTTGTGCACTAGGAACTGGTCTGAGACATGATCATATTTAACATCTTCATTAGTGATCTGGGAAGAGAGGATAAATATCTTGTTAATGAAATTCACAGGTGATATAAATTGGTAAGAGTTGCAAACAGTGGTAAGGAGATAAAAGTGATAAAAAGGAACTTTAAAAAATAGACCTCTGGCTGGGCTGACAATAACCAAGAGTAATAGGATGCATTTAATAATAAAAAACAGTGAAATGTCAGGCAAATCTTCCAGTGAGATGTACTAAGAAATGCAAGTGTTCCTTAGGTGCTGCAATAGAAGCCCCATCGTTTTGGAGATGTAAATCTAGATTGGATAAAGTAGTAGAAAAAGCACCATAAAGAATAGACCTGTATTGGCAAAGAGATGGACAAAAATGTTCTGTAGGTTTTTGGTTCTTCATTGTATATCTTCATTTAATCAGGTTTTTTTGGAGGGGAGGGGAAAAGGATGAGGCCAGAGGAGGCATTGAAATGATTTGTAATGTACATTTCAGAAACCCACCATCTTTAGTCTGTGGCTCTGTCTTCCAAGTAGTGTAAGCTGAGGGAAAAGGAGGCGAAGGCAGGGAACAGAACTGGCGTCTCTTCTGGCACCATGGCGTGCTAATTGCTGGCTGCCTGGGCTGCTGTTCACATTGTTTGAAATTTATCTTTAGGTGTATTTTGTAAATACAAAATCACTTTGGGCACTACATGGCCAGCAGCTTTCCCTACTATAGCAATAGCCTCCATTGGCAATCTCCAGGCCCCAATCATTCTCTCCTGGCTGGCTTCCCTAGATCTCTGATGCTGCAGCTTTCATTCTTCATTGGCGCCTTTTTCACCATCTTCTGGAGGCAGCCTTTCAGCATCATCACAGCTAGAGGCCTGTAGCTGTCTTCCAAATCAGTCTTAAACTCAGCCAGCACCAAGAGTGTTTCACTGTCCCTGGCCTACATGTTAAATATCTATCTATAGAGTGATTACTCTCAAATCCAATCCTCTGTTTTTTGTGATATCTGAAACAACTTTTGCAGTGAATATTCTGCACCAAGCTCTGCTCCACTGAGCCATGTAATGTATTTGGATGGGTTAAAGGTGGCCCACTGTACTGTTTAATTTTGAATGAAACTTGTTATTTGGTAGACACGCTGTTCTATTTTTTCTACTGTACAGTCTGTGTCTCTAACATGTTTCTATGATGCCCTTCAATTGGTAAATAGAAACATTTTGCACTCTTAGCCATCACCTTTCATACTGGATTAACAGAAGACGGTGAACCCACCTGAGAAACGTTGGGTACAATTCTGCATTTACGAGGCAAACCATTTCATAGCACATGGTAATTCCCATTCTGCCCAAGCAAGCTGCAGTAATTTTTAGCCAATAGATATCTGGAAGGAAGTCACGTGTTAGCATTACTGTGGTGACTGGTTTCTTCTGATCATGTCATAAGAGTATAAACGGTTGCATTTAGTAAATACCGTACAGCTCAAGAACCCCACTGGGATCAGCTACGAATTGGTTTCTTTTCACCCCATAGCCATTTACAATACTAATACTTCAGAGCTGTTTAAACACTTTAGATTTGTCAGTGTGCCATACAGTCATCAAGTATCTGACCCCAGACAGCAACTCTTAGGGTAAGTAGTGATCACTTCATTTCCCTATTTTGTAAAATGAAAGAAGCAAAGATAACATCACTTATCCAAGGGTCACACACACACACGGAGCTAGGATTAGAGCTCAGGATTTCCTAGCTCTAGCCACAAATGTAATTGATTAGACTACACCATCTCCTCGTATAAACCATGAAGTCTCTGATTGCTGTTTTAAAATGAGTTTGTTCTGTCAGTTCAGCTCAGTTTTTGGGTTGTATATAAAAGTTCCGGGAAGGTGTATTATGTATTAAATCTTAAGTGACTGGTGCACCTGATAATATACATGCAAAAGAGTATATTAAATCTCATAAGAACCTGGGGTCTATGATTGGGACTATCCATCGGGTAGGCTTGTACCAGTTCTTTGTGTGTGTGCAAATCCAACCTTTGAAGTGTACAAAGACATGGCTGTCCAAAACAGTGTACTTGTGAACTTGCATGTGCAAATGTACGGGCTGAGTTGATGCCATTTGGGAAATTTAGCCCATTATGTGCCCGTTTTTCAACACTTGCATTATAAAAAGCTCGTGGGGGCGGGGGAGGGAGTGATTGGTAATTATCTTTACTGATGTTTGTGGGAAACTCTATTTGTTTCTATTGAATTGCAACACTGATATGGACTATATTAGCAAAAGTGGTCTTAAGTTTTCACACACACACACACACACACACACACACACACACACACACACACGCAAGGTGTCTCTCAGGGGTTGCAGTGACACAGACTAAAAAAACTTGAGTAACTCACTGTCTGGGATGAAAGCTGTAATAAGGCAAGCAGCCCCTGCCACCAGATTTGCTGCAGCCCAGGGATAGCGACGGCCAATGCGATCAATTGTGAATATGAGTATGAGAGCGGCTGGGAATTCAACCAGGGCAGAATAGAAGAAATCCAGATAAATGTTCCCACCGGCAATCCCCATGTGCATGATGAGCCCCTGGTACAGAAGAGAGCTTGTGAACCTAGGCAGAGACCAGAGCCCAATTGAAGCCAAGTTTGCAAAGGGATAGATTATTCAAAGAATTAAGATTCACTGCCAGTCAAGGGGCCTAAGGGGAAAACAGAGCCAAAGTAATTATGTGCGGCGGGGGGAAGGTCCTAATGCTTTGAAATGAAAACTGTTATCTTTCCTTACCACGTGTACATCAAAATGAGTGTATGTTTCCTTATCTGAGGTGTTCTGACCAAGTCTAGAAATGAAGGGCTCCTCTTTTCCCCATTTTCCTCTTCAGGTTTGAGGCTCTACAAAAACCAGAGGGACATAAAGGAAGAGGTTAGGGTGTGAGAGTCTGGGGTATTCAGCCTTGTTTATTTTCACTGGATCAACATAAGCATCATTGTTTTGGGAATTTTTCATTTGCCAGTTAAGAGTCTGTCTACAAAGTAAACAAAAACTGAGAGGAAGTGTGGACACTTAAACAGCCCATCCTTTCCCCCTGCTGTCAGTCTGCACCAAAGCCACCTCCTTAAATGAAGCAACATTTCTTTTTAAAAACAATAAACGATACTTTGGAATTTTCAGTCAGATGTGATCTGATTGGTTGAATACTGCTTTATACTGCGTAAGAGGAAGAACTCATTTTGGCTATTGGAATATTTATAGAAGTTTCCATTCATAGGAATATGTTTTACTATCTGAGGCTTTCACAAAAAGAAAACCACTCAACTCTACTTCGCAGAGTTGTAGCACTTTGGCTTGAAAGTTTGTGCCCTGTTCTGGATTCAGAGAAATCCTAAATATAGAGCATTGTTCGCTTGTAATTACACCCAGGAAAAAAAATACATGGTCACCTGTAAAGAGGGAGGCACCTTTTTCCCATTTCCCTTGGCAATACGGTTAATAATTTTCATGGCTTTGTCATTTTTCTGTTGAGCTATCAGCCACCTGGGTGACTCTGGCAGGCACCTGTAACACAAGCAATCAGGCACAGGTGTGTGGTAACACAATATGTCATTGTAACACTGGGTATTCAAACTAAATTGAGTTTCTGTTGATAGGACAGTAAGGGGTACATAGGGTGACCAGCCAGCAAATATGGAAAATCAGGGTGGGGGTGGAGAATAATAGAAGCCTATATGAGAAAAAGACCCAAAAATTGGGACTGTCCCTATAAAATTGGGACATTTGGTCACCTTTGGGGTACAGAACACCCAGAACTTCACCTGAAGCCATGGGTGGTTCAAGATGCTTAGCTACTCTCAGGTTCATCATTTTATTGTTTCTAGGGCCACAAGGGACCATTGTGATCATCTACTCTGTCCTCTTGTATAACACAGGCCAGAGAACTTTCCCACAATAATTCCTAGATCAGATCTTTTAGAAAAACATTCAATCTTGATTTAAAAATTGCTAGTGATGGAGAATCCCTCACAGCCCTTGATAAATTGTTCCAGTGATTAATTATATCACTGTTAAAAATTGCATCAGTTTTCCAGTCTGAATTTGTCTAGTTTTAACTTTAGCCATTTGATCTGTGTAGATTGAAGAGCTTATTGTTAAATATTTGTTCCCCATGCAGGTACTTGTAAACTGTGATCAAGTTACCCTTCAGCAAAGAGAAGGCTAAGCTAAACAGATACACTCAGTCAGTATAAGGCAGCTTTTCTAAACCTTTAATCATTCTCCTCGTGGTTCTCTGAGCCATCTTCAATTTATCAGCATGCTTGCTGAGCTGTACTGTGGACATCAGAACTAGACACATTCCATCAGTGGTCAGACCAATGCCAAATATGGAGGTAAAATACATTTTCTATTCTTACTTGAGTCTCCTGTTTATGATGACATTGTTTGTTTGTTTGGCTTTTAGAAGAAAACCTAGTTTGCTATATTTAAAATAATCTAAAAAATGCTGTCCATAGATACAAGAAGGGGTTGACATTTTTCTAAATTGTGATGAAACTTTTTGCACAAATTCTTACATAATAATCAACAAATCTGCAAACATTTTGTTGTATTTATTTTATTTGCCATTTTAAGCCAATAGAATCATAAAAATATTGGGCTGGAAGGGACTTCAGCAGGCAATCTAATGAAACCCTGAGATGAGGCAGGACCAAGTGTACCTATACCATCCCAAACAGGTATATGTCTAATCTGTTCTTTAAAACCTCCAGTGATGAGGATTCAACAACCTCCCTTGGAAGCCTATTCCAGTGCTTACCTACTCTTTTTTTTTTATAGTTGGAAAGTTTCCCCTAATATCTAACACATCTCCCTTGTGGCAGATTAAACCTATTACTTCTTGCCCTACCTTCAGTGGGCACGGACAACAATTAATCACCATCTCTCTCATAACATAGTTGTTTAAGAACTAGTTGAACGAACACGTCAGGAATGATCTATGCTTACTTAGCCCTACCCCAGCATAGGGGGCTGGACTTGATGACCTCTTCTAGCCCTACAGTTCTATGATTTGCTTTGAAGGATGCTATCAGTCTTTTCTCAAGATTAAACATGATCAGTTTTTAAATTTTTTCTCACACATCAGATTTTCTAAACCTTTTCCAGTTTATCCACATCTTTCCTAAAGTTTGACTCAAACTGAAGCCTCCAGATTTGTAAAAACCCAAAGTTTGGAAGGAGTGGGATGACATGCAAAATTCAGACCTGGATTTGAATCCCACCTCCATCTCTAAATAAGGCTAGAATAGTGATGTAGGGCTAATGTTTTTTATTATTGCCATTCTGAGGCTGAATGTACGGAGGAGGTGCTGGAGATGCAGCTCCCTTGCTATGGATGATAAAATAGAGTATCTTAAATTATTAGGTAACAACCTCTTTACTCATTAACAACATTGAGTGCTAAATTGACCATAACACTGCATTCATGATATGGCAGATTTTTTGTGTGGAATATTCTAAAATTTCAGGTTAGCTCTCTAATCAGGTGAGAAGTTGAGCTAATGGAAAAATGGAATTTCCATCCCCTGGGAACCTCCAATATATCAACATTTCTTTTCATCCTGAATCAGGAAGAAAAGTCAAAATATCAAAATGTTTTGCAGAACAAGTTCCAAAACATTCAGTTCAGAAAAGCTGAAACATTTTGTTTTGAGTCAGGTTGACATTAGTGTGCGTGTCTGCCTTAGCCACTGTGATGCCTTATGTAAATTGTTCCGAGTCCTTCATGCTCCCATTATCTCCCATAGGCCATGCACCCTGGTTGAACTACATCTGCTATGATGCAAGGTGGTCTTTTCCTGTGATTGATTCTTATGGGACTCCCATGACATACTGCAATGGCTCAGCAGCAGAGAGAGGCTGCCATGCATCATGAGAGATGTAGTCCAGTTGGAGAAGCATGGCCCATGGGAAAACCAGGGCATGAGACCTGAACCTACAAGTCCCATGAGTCAACGCAGTGGCTTTGGTAGACACAAAAGTTAATGTTGACCTGATATGGAAAAGAAGGTTTCATTAAGATTTTTCTAATGGAAAGTTCTGCAGAAATTGATCCTTTCCGGTGGAAAATTTCAATCCTGGTGAAACAACATTTTTCAATGGTAAAATGTTGCAGCTGAAACCTTTTGACTAGCCCTGTCAATAAATTGATGATGTCAACGGGAGCTCAAACTGTAAACTAACATCTCCATTTTGTATTTTTGCTCCTAGGTGAAATATGAATGTGCTTACCAGTAATACAGCAAGAAGAAGAAGTTTGGCAGAGTAACAATGAGCTGCAGCCATCTCCAGTGAGGAACCATATAAGCAACAGCAGAGAGTACAAGGAGTCCAACAGTAAAGGCTACTTGGTAAACAATTCCTACTGTCCTTCTATAGCTTAAGCCAACAAATTCTGCGACTAAAAAGATAACACAAATCAAGGTAGAAAATAATCAGTGACAAATCAGTTTAGAGACTGGAGAACCTAGATCCCCTAATTTTAAAATCAGTTAAAATTTTAGATTCTAGAATGTATGACCTTGTAACATTTCTGTCCTATTTAGAAGCCTTAATAGCATTTTAAACTGAGTTACTTTCAATGATGTAGAGTAACTATTTAAAAACCAAATTTTACAAATTTGTCCTGTTTCAGTAACAGAAATTCATACACTTTTTGAAAAGTTTGGATGTTACTAAACACAGTAAACTTCTCTCATTGATTTTGATATATAAATATTAGCAGTATTCATTTTAAAAAGTTAAGTGGAAAATGGCAGTAGATGGGAGTGGTGGAAGGGGAGAAGGTAGAGAACTCATAATTGATGATTCTTGAGAATGTTGTGTATGTAGTTTAATAGAAAAGTATAAAATGTTGCTGTGGTTATGTGGACTTGTATTAGAAGCTGTTCAATATCATTACTGTGTGCATATTTAATTTTTAGATTTTTCTTGTTTTCAGAAAGTGCTTCCTGGTATGTTCTCAGTTTGAGATTACAGATGAAAGAAGAGTAGTTACTGTGTGTCAGAGTTAAGGGTATTGGGTTGTGGAAAAATATGCTTTTCTTTGTACTTGATGCGAATAACAGGTGAAATCCATACTCACTGAAGTGAAAGGGAATTTTGCCAAGGATTTCATCCAGTAACATGTTATGTGGGCAAGGGATGTGTTTACCTATTCGTTCCCTGCATTTAAGTGCTTTGGATTTCTAAATGTAAAAAGGAAGCACAATATTGTCATGTGGTAACCTTACCTTGTGTGAAAATAAGGTTTTTTTAATAAGGTCTCAAGTTATGGAACCACAAAAAGTCTGGGGAACAAAAACTTCAATTTGGACATTACACTATTCCCTACCTTTCTAGGCCAGCCTCACTCAGCCTGTACAGGTATGTGTACACCGCAGCTGGGAGCGGGCCTCCTAGCCTGAGTACACAGATGGGTTTGACACCTACATAGAAGCCCACCCAACCCCTTCAGTCCATACATAGGTGGCTAGACCTGGGTCTTCCTGGGATTGCTCCCAGCAGTAGACATACACTTAAAATTTAACCTGCCTTTGACAGCATTTTCAATTAATCCATGTCCCTATGTGGGTATTTATTTGAACATATGTGTGTTAATGTGAGAAGGCACAGTATTTTCCAAAACTGTCTTACTCCAATATGTGTAGGTTTCTCAAAGACTTAGGGAAGAATGCCAGGTTTTTAGATTTGAAAACTCTGATATTGTCTTAGCTGAAAAGAAAATGTGATTTTGACATAAATCTTGGTTTTGTGTAGAACTGCAGTTTTTCAATTAATAAAATGTCATTTTTCCAATGTGTTACCCAGCAAGCTAATTTCTTACATTCAATTGTATCAAAACAAATGTGTTCAGTCCTACTTCTCCACCCGAGGCTTTATTCCCAGAAGTGGTAATTACAATCGGTCTTACTCAGTATGTAGCCTGTTAACCAGCCCCCCTTGCTGACCAGTCCTTGTATCAAACGATAGATCAGCATCCACATATAGCTTGGTGCAAAGGCCATGAGAACTCCAGAAATGGAATTGACAAGGATTGTAATTAAAAGGCATAATTTACGACCAAACCTGCAGAGAAACAAATGTATTTGTGATCATTATATGCATTACATCATGCAAAACATAACTGAAGAGCAAATTTTCATGAGGCTGAGTCATGCTGGTTTCAAAACAACACTTTCTGAATTCATTCTATTGAAAGATCTGTTATCATCTTCTCCCAAGTTTTGTTCAGAGCAGTTTCTCATGTACATATGGTTTAACATTGGAGTCCTCATCTAAAGAGAGACTTGCTGATAGAACCATCCATTCATTTTGCTAGGGAAAGAATACTGAGAAATGCTTGTCTGGCCTGTTCCTGTAGCACTCACAACATTTTTGTTAATTTTCCACTCATTTTCTAGCGTACCCCTCCTGGGCCCATATATATATGCATAATAATCATGATGGGAGAAAGCCAAGCCATTATTGTGCATTTTTAGATATCACACAACTTGGACTTTGAGACTGTGTAGCAGACAGCAGCTATCGTTCCCGGGGTTGCAGAAGGGAAGTAAGAATTTTGCAGAAGTGGTGGCTGTTTTCTGTGGTACATGTTGAACTGGGGGTTTCAAAAGGAAGGAAAATATGTGCCACAATCATTGTTTAACTCCGCTGGCTTCACAGCTGGTCTCAGCTGGATGAGCAAATGCCAGGCAGCCAGTTGTGACAATCTAGCAGACAAACCAGTCCCAGGATTAGTTTACACTGGCTGGCTATGGCCTTCATCGGTCCAGCTGTCAACGGGGCATAGCTATAGCACAGAATGCTCCATCCATGCTTCCCCTCATCCACAACTTGCCCTCTACATGGAGAGCTGCAGCAAGGGGAGTTTCACAGAGGAGCCAGCTATTCTAGCTCTGTGCCTGTTGGGATTCCCCACCTGGTGAATTCTGGCCAGTTTCAACCCTCTTTCTGACCTATGGAGTGGCAACAGCTAGAGACTCTGTCCTTGAATCTCCTTTTACACACACGATTTTCCCCCTGCTTTTAATGAAAGCAGGAATTTCTTTGTAGTTCTCTCCACCAAGAGTTTCCCTTTTACAGTGATCTTGGCGAGTTCTTACAGACTCCTTTTACCCATGTGTTTGCATGTTTTCTTACCATGAACACTTACTGACCTGGCTAATTGGCGCTGGAAACTTTCTGTGGTGGCTGTCTGGCTTGCACTACATTGATCTGTAGTTGTTGTTCTATGCTACAGTAGTTTCTCCACTGACCTATTGAGTGATGCTAATTTTTGCCTCTTTCCAATCCTCCTTCCCCAGATACAGTGCTCAGAAATTTCATATTTGGTTGTCTCTCCATTGATATCATAAGGGCTCCACTGATAGTCAAAAGCAAATGTTTCCAAAAGAAACAGACTTATTACAATGCTGGAAAGACATTTTGGTTTGGTCTAATGGAGAACTAATTATTTAATTATTTGATTTATCAAAATACACCATCAGTCAAAACTCTGCATCCCAGTAGAATAAGTGTACACTAACAAAAATAGCAGAATGACAAATGATAGCCAAAGTAAATTTCTTCTTTCCCCTCAAGAACAGCAGCAGCTCAAGTCATTCAGATGCCCCCTTCCATCAAATCCTGCGTAAGCAGGTCATTTTGAACTATGTCCTAAGATTCAGCTAACAGGGCTTTGCAAAGCCAACAGGAAATTCCACACTCAAGGTCTATCTCCTAAGAATGCCCTAGGGGCCTTCAGTGTTCCAGATCTGAACTGCAGGGGCAATTTAGGAGTACTGTAGCTGATCTCAAACTTTACAGAAGAGGAAAGGTGGTAACTAGGGTACAAAACATAAGACTTTATAGATCAAAATGAGCACCTTGGATTTTGTCCAGAAACCATCTGAGTTTATGAATAGGTCTAATACACTCCTTTAAACTAACACTTCTAAGAAGTCTTATTTTGCACTAAGTGAAGCTTCTAAATGTCAGTTGTAGTGATCCAACCTCGCTTCTGCTTCTGGAATCTGACACTTCTATGGATCCATTGATCAGAACCATATATTTTAGGAAATAAGATACTTTAGTCACCAGAAACTACTCCATTCTAATGACAGAATGAGCTTTTGAATTTGTTTTTTCAGTGCATTCATTTGCCCCTTCAATCATGTGTAGATTAAAAATGACTGTTAAATATCCAAAGTGAATGTTTCATCCCACATATACCTGTCTGCTATGTAGCCGATGCTTATGGAGCCAATAAAAAATCCAATGTTCACACAAGACTGAAAGAGATCCAGCTTCCAGGAGTCCTCACAAACCAGGTTAAACTGCAGAGAGACATCAGCATTAGAACAGGGCAAACAGACCCTCCCTAGCTTTGGACATTGCCCAGCTATTTTGAGATATGATGAAATACATGCACACACACAAAATTAGGAAAAGTTTCCAGAAATGAAATTACCTAATTCTTTTAACAATCATAGCTGAAATACATTTTGTCCAATTTGCCTTGGTTTCCAGAAAAATACTACCCTTGTTAAGGGTGAAGGCCCAGCCATAAAGGAAGGAGTGAGAGCAGCAGAGTCTAACAAACTCAGTGAACTGATAGGTCAGGTCCCATGGAAAGAAAATCTAATGGATAAAGTCATTCAGGAGAGCTGGCAGTTTCTCCAGGAGACAATATCAAAGGCACAAATGCAGTGTGATCTATCCTGATGCAAAGGAAAGACTGGAATAATAGGAGAAGGTTAATATGGCTCTAGCAAGAGTTCTTTAGTGACCTGAAAATCAAAAAGGAATCTTACGAAAAGTGGAAACATGGATGAATTTCTAAGGAGAAGTACAAAAGAACAGCACAAATGTGTTGGGACAAAGTCAGAAAAGGCTAAAGCACAAAATGAGTTAAGCCTAGCAAGGGATATAAAAGGCAGTAAGAAAGAGGTTCTTTAAATACATTATGAGTAAGAGAAAGGTAAAGGAAAGTGTAGCTGCTCTATTTAGTGGGAAAGGAGAATTAATAACTGATGACATCTAGAAAGCTGAGGTTTCATGCTTATTTTGCTTCCATCTTCACTAAAAAAGGCTAATGGTGACCAGATACTCAGCACAATTAATATTAAGCCAAATAGGGAAAAGAGATTAGAGTATTTAGCTATATTCAAGTCAGCAGAGGCTGATGGAAATTCATCCTATGGTACTTCTGGAACTAGCTGAAGCAATACCAAAACCGTTAGCAACCATCTTTGAGAACTCCAGGAGGATGGGTGAGGTCCCAGAGGGCTGGAGAAGTACAAACATTGTATCTATCTTCAAAAAGGGGAACAAAGAGGACCAGTTTATAGACCAGTTATGCGAATGTCAGTACCTGGAAAGATACCAGAACAAATTATTAAACAATCAATTTGTAAGCGCTGAGAGGATAATAGGGTTATAAGGAATAATCAGAATGGGTTCATTCAGAACAAATCGTATCAAGCCAACCTAATTTCTTTCCTTGACAGAGTTACTGTTTTTAGTGGATGGGGTGGGGGCAAGCAGTACATGTGATATACCTTGATTTTTAGTAAACTTTTTGGCAGCCTCATATGACATTCTCATAAGCAAACTAGGGAAATGTGGTCTAGATGGAATTATTGTAAGGTCAGTGCACAACTGGTTGAAAGACCATATTTTAAGATCAGTTGTCAAGGTTTGCTGTCGAAGTGGGAAGATGTGTGTAGTGGGATCCAGCATAGGAGGTCAGTCCTCAGTCCTGTACTATTCAATATTTTCATTAATAACTTAGATAATGGAAGAGTACACTTATAACATTTGCAGATGACTTCAAGCTGGGAAAGGTAGCAAGTACTTTGGAAGACAGGATTAGAATTCAAAACAACCTTGACAAATTATGGAATTGGTCAGAAATCAACAAGATGAAATTCAATAAAGCAATTGCAATGTACTCCACTTAAGAAGGAAAACTCAAGTGCACAACTACAAAATAGGGAATAACTGGCTAGGGAGTAATATTGCAGAAAAGGACCTGTGGGTTATAGAGGCTCACAAATTGAATATAGTCAGCAAAATGATGCAGTTGTGAAAAAGGCTAATATGTTTTGGGGGTGTATTAAGAAGAGTGCTTCATGTTAGACACCAGAGGTAATTGTCCTGCTCTACTTGGCACTGGTAAGGCCTCAGCTGGAGTACTGTATCCAATTCTGTGTGCCACACTTCAGGAAAGATGTGGATAAATTGGAGTGCGTCCAGAGGAGAGCAACAAAAATGATAAAACCTGATCTATGAGGAAAAGGTTAAAAATATTAATCATGTTTAGTCTTGAGAAAAGAAAACTGAGAGGCTGCAGGACATGTCTCCTAATTTTGTTACTGGTGGTTACGAAGAAGACTTCTGTATCCACGGAAGGCAGGACAGAAAGTAATGCACTTAATCTCCACCAAGGGGGATTTAGGTTTGATATTAGGAAAAACTTTCTAACTATAAGTGTAGTTAAGATCTGCAATCGGCTTCCAAAGAAGATGGTGGAATTCAAATTATTGAAGGTTTCAAAGAACAGACTAGACAAACATCGGTCACAAGTGGTTTAGGTTCACTTTGTTCTGCTTTAGCACAGTGGTCTGGACTTGATGACTTCTCAAGGTCCCTTCCAGCCCTAAATTTGTCTGATTTCTATTATTTCTCTAAATATCACATAATTACTTCCCAGGGTGAGGGTGTAGGAAGAAAAAGGAGGGAATCTTAAGAAAATTAATCTGCCTATAAATTTGGCTAAATTTGGAAAAACATCCAAATCTCTATCAGTTTATCCTGCCAAGCCTCTAGACTTTGTGGTTTGTTCACCACAACTTGTCTAGCAACTGGAACTGTGCGATACTGCAGAGATGTTACTCGGCTTCATCCTCATCTATATGTAGTGACTCCTCATGGAGGAAGTGTTCATCCGTTCTGACTTGGAGTTAGACATTTATGGCTTTGATTTAGGAGTACATTACATTTTCTGCCTGCAACCATATAATCTGTGGTATCACCCTGATGCCTTTCATTAGTTTTAGATTGACTTAGAGGGCTAGGCAGCACCATGGGGGTTTGCACTGCTGCTGGATGCTAGGAGGCTTGCCTGATGCAGTTTGCAGCAGCAGGTAAAGATGTTTAAACTCTGAGCTCCTGAACTGAACTTTAACCCAGCAGCTGGGAAGAGAGTAATGTCCGGAGGGGCATTCATGGGCCACTGGCTCTGGGTTCATATTTGTTGCTTAATAGAGTCTGTAGGTGTGATACAAAGGGCCCTGCCAGAGTGAAGCTGAGCAACCTGCTCTCCAGCTCCTAATTAGCACTGGCACAAAGCCCAGCAGCAGAGTTTACTTCACTCTAAACCTGTACCCTGTAACTTTGCTGTGACTCGCTGAGCAACAGAAACATAGAGCATGTCTACACAGTTCACAGCCTCCCAGACCACGGGGTCAACAGACTTGGGCTAGTGCGGCTCATGCTAGTGCCCTAAAAGTAGCTGTATGTGGGCAGAGCTTTTAAATTGTGGCCCAGGCTGGTCCTTCTAGGCTGAGACGCTGTTTCCAGCCTGGACCCATGCCAGAAGGTGCAACGGAAAGCAGAAACCCTGAATTAATACTATATTACAGGCAGTTTTACTCTTATTGAAGTCAATGGCAAAACAGGAAAAGGACCAGATATTAGGTGGGATATGTCCTTATTTTCTGCTCCCCATCCTTTGAACACTTAGTTCATACAATTTTATCCTTGCTCATGTAAGAGCAGATATTGTTCTTGCCCATGTGTAACCTTTTCTTAAATTCTTATGCTTTTTGCCTCAATAACGTCCTACGGCCATGAGTTTACCCCATGTTCAGCTCATTTCTTTTATTTGTGTGTTGGTGTGTTAATTCAATAGTATTTTCTCATATTCTCAGTTAAGAGAAGGGATAAAGTGTGCACCAAGATTTCTTACCATTCCCCACTGCTTTATGATATCCAACACATCTGCTTTTTCTCATCTCCCTTCCAAATTAAATCATCATCTCTTTAGTTTCTCCCCCCTGTGGCATACACCCTCCCCACATGCTCCTGATCATTTCTCTGAATCTTTGCCTCTTTCAAGGGAGGATTACCTAACAGGAATGCAGCATTGATGCAAATCAAGCTGTATCTCACTGTGTATACTGGCATTATAATAGTCTGTGGATGATTCTTAGTCTCCTCCTTTATACTGCTTGATGTCTGATTGTGCTGTGAACTCCAGAAAGCCAAATTCAACTCTCAGCATATGTCTTCAAAATAATTGTCTACATTAATAGTGACAATATCAAGCTCTAATGTAACATTTTTCATCAGTAGATCCTGAAGTGCTTTACACAGGAGGTAAAGTATCATCCTCAATCTTAGAACTGGGGAAACTGAGCTCCCGTGAGGGGAAGGTGACTTGTCCACTGTCAAATGCACAAGTGGCCAGTGGCTGAGCTGGGAACAGAATCCAGATCTACTGTTTCCAGTCCAGTGCTCTACCCACTGGGCAATATTGCCTTCTACTACATTGAAGCCTACATCATACTGTAGAGCGATTTCAACTAATCACAATCCAGCACTGTGTATAAACAGGGCTAACAGGACACAATCAGGTTAAAAAGAATATTTAAACAAAATTCCTTTTTTGTGTTTCTAACACCTCCAAAAGCATTTTCAAATATTTAATGTAATTTTCAACACTCCTGCTATAGGTTTATTTTTGCATTTCTCTGTCAGTTTCACTTTTATTTCTAGTCAATTTCACTTTCAGGTTCTCATACACTAGCAAAATACTGTGGTGTCCCTTAGCTGGCAAACACTTTAGGAGAATATTTTTGTGTTCACATATATCCATTGGAATATTTGTAAAATATTTAATGGAAACCTTTCTATTGGCTTCAGGGTTCATAAAAATTTATTTTTATAAAATCTAATTTTTGTATATGCCTTTATTTGACTGTGTTGTCTCTCTAACACTGGGTTGTTAGGAAAATTTGGGAAATGAGCCAATATGGTACATGGGCCACATAGTTAAAAATAATAGCCCTGCATTCTTCAGAATAGGAGCTTTCCTTTGCTGTGTTCCTATCATGCTCATGCTAAAGAGTTTATGCAGCTTGATCCTTTTTATAGTAAAGTAGTAAGGAAGTTAATTATGGATGAAATTGTGGTGGTCTTGCCCTCTTCCCCCGAGACACAAATGAGAATAAAAGGAAACTATGGATGGGGCCAAAATCCAACGCAGACTTGGAGTGCAGAGCACCTGGAGTGATCATTGCTTTACTGCAATGATTGACTGCTCCCCGCCTTATGCAGAACTTTGGTCTAGTGGATCCTTATAGTTTGTGTATCCAAAGGTTTCCCACCACAATCATTCTATGCTCCCATGGTGAGAGGCCGCCTGCTGTGAAGTTTGACTCCACACTGTGGAAGGTACTATCATGTCCTGTTCCTGTACACCTAACCCTCACTTTATGGAAATGTGGCAGTGCTGTGCACTTTGGCCTATCTTGGCCACGCCAGGCCTGCATATGGCCTTACATAATGGCCTAATAGTCATAGAAGAATGCAATTTTGAGCAGAATCACTCTGCAAAAGCTTAGATGAAGTGGAATTTAGGTCCACCACCACTCACAAGAACTGAGAGTAAGATGAAAAGAATGATTGTAGCATGTTTAATCCATAATTTTTAAGGCCAAGGGGATCGTTATGACAATCTAGTCTGACCTTCTGCATAATGGGGGCCATGGAATCTCACCTAGTAATGTTACTGAACTAGCATTTGTGTGCCTCTTAGAAAGGCATCCAATCTTGGTTTGAAGATATCAAATGATAGCGAATCCATCAAATCTAATATATAACCTTCAAACTGGTTGTATATTCAAAAATATCAAGAAGAGAACAAAAGCATCATATTTAAAGTAGGGAAATGTGTTAATTTTATAGCACAGAACAGAATATTCTTTTAAAGCCATAGATGAGAGAGGTGGTCCCAGTGGTTGGGGTACGAGTTTAGAACTTCTCTATTCAATTCCCTGTTCTGCCACAGACTTCCCATGTGACCCATAGAGGTCACTTTATCTCTCTGTACCTCAGTTCCCCCTCTATAAAATGCAGATAATAGCACTTCCTTACCTCAGGATAAATGTGTTAAAGATTGTGAGGTGTGCAGATATTCTTTGTGGAGAGAGCCAGATAATTACCTAAGGGCTCATGTATACAGGGACTCTCAGGAATGTTAATCCGAATTAGCTGAAGTATGACTTTAAAGTCACACTTAAACTGCATTAAATTCTTAGAATTTTTTTTAAAAGGGTCTTTTATATTAGCAGCTAAAAAAAAAATTCAACTTGTGGTATATTGATTTTGGGTGTTAAGCAATCTATAGTAACAGTTTGGGTGCAGGAAACTAAAACCTTGTGTTTGATAAGGGACACTATTTCTAGTGATGCTATGCCCTGTACTATTATTTTAAGAATGTCATATCGAAAATCAGGTTGGCCATATTCTAGTTGTAAGTTAGAGAAGAAGTCAGAAGTAACACTGAGAATACCTTTGACTGTTCTCATTCACTTCTTTTCTAAGTCATGGAACCTGGACACTATTATAGAAAAAGGTTCTGATTCATTGCCACTGCTCACTCTGAAGAGAGTGTGATGCTGCACCCCACAGTCTTCACAAAAATATTGTTATAATATGAATATGGCATAACAAAGATAGGTTTTAATGCAAGATGGATCATACGAAGTATCATGGGAAAGCTTATGATCTACTGAATGTGTTTATCCAATTTGTATGCATGTACCATTTCTGTATACAAAGTTAGGAATATTGACTATGTAACAATTACAACTGTGTGTGTACTTGAGGGAACGCACACCAGACAGTAGGCAATTAGCCTGGATGGGCCATTAGGAAGGACAATAGAACTTTGAAGATACTAATCTCCCACCTTCCTGAGAAGCTTCCTGGGATGCTATTTTGACCCTACAAAGTCATGTGATCATGTCACCTGGTACAAGGTCCCATCTTGAGCTGGTATTTTTCCACTGGAAGGGGATGGACTAGGAAACAAAAGGTTTTCACCACATATAAATCCTGTTTAAGGCTAGGGAGTGAGATAATCAGGGCTTTTCTCAACTGCCTTCCCTCTCAAGAAGGAAGATTGGTGAAAACATCTGAAGAAACAAAGGAACTAAGCTACAGGAGATGGGGGTTGAGTCCAGGCAAGGAAGGACAGCCTGTAAAAAGAATCCCTGAAGATTTAAGCAGCAAGCAGTGCCATTTACCTTCAAAAAACTGCAACCTTCTTGAAACAACATATAGGGTGAGAAATTATTTGTGGGCAGTATTCCTTAGTGTATTAAGCTTAGTTTGGGTATGTTGTAGTATTTGCTCAATAATGTGCTTTGTTCTGTTTGCTATTCCTTATAATCACTTACAATTTACCCTTTGTAGTTAATAAACTTGTTGTTTATTCCAAAACCCAGTGTGTGTAATTCATAAGGCGGGGGGTGAGGGGGAGGAGAATGGACCTGTGCATATCTTCCTCCACATTGAGGGAGGGGGTGATTTTCATGAGCATATTTCTATTTAGATCTCTATACAGCGCAAGACAATACAATTTTGGGTTTACACTCCAGAGGATGTGTATACAGAAGCACTGGGCAATCTCCTAGCTGAGTCTCCCACAGAGCTGATCACAGACTCTGTGATTCTACAGATAGGTGTGTCCCTACATGTGTGTGTTCTGGAAGGGGCTTGACAGCCTGAGACAGTAGCACAAAGTGGATTGGGGGGACCCAGGCTGGTGGGACAGGTGGGCTCAGTGGGACCCCAACATGTCAGGTGACACCCTGGAAAGGAGGATGTAACCTGTCATAGACAGCATGGTTGGTGAAGGGGTCTGTTGCATTTGAATGTTCCATGCCTGTCTCTGGATCCTGCTAAACAATCTTTTCCAGTAATTACTTTTATCTCTGGTTTGTAGAATCTTCTGAAGAACATTTTTGTTGCCTTTGGAATATACGAGATTGCAGCAAATGGCCACTATGATAGGTTAAATTTTTTTTCCTGGAAGAGGATACCCCTGAACTCACCTTGAAAGATCTTCATGGCTTCTTTCCCCTTACAAGTTGCTCACTTTGGAAACTGCTTAAGACAGATGATCACTTACTGGTTGTATTCTCATCTTGAAGCATGGAGCAGGGAAGGCATCTATGTTAACTAGAGTCAGTTGAATTAGCCATTGCAAATTAGTTGTGACAAATGTAGCCTTTTTCTCTGCAGATCTTTTTTAACTTATGTCCACTATCTATTACTGTATTTGTTATATGTATTTTCCAGTTTGACCAAATTTCCAATTTTGTGTCTGATGATAGTTATTATTCATGTGCAAGATCAGTCATGTGGGTCATGTGTAAAACCCTTCATTTTCCGTTTTTATTTTGTTTAAAATGTCCTGGGAATTTCAGTATTGATTACAAAAATAAAGAGAGGGTGAAAATTGGCACAAAAAATTAGCTTTGCAGTTTTCGGAGTAAATATTGGGGGTAAATATCACTCTTTCCCCCTGTTTATTAAAAAAACAAACAAACCATTTTTCCTCTGAAATATAGTTGGACACAGTTTTCTTTTCATCACTTTTAGCATGAAAAATAGTCCACTAACTTGTATTTGCTTTAAATGCTGATAATTTTTCATGCTATCTGTAAAGCTGGTCCGTGCATGGATGACTGAAACATTCAAACAAAAGAATAGCAAATGATGAAATGTGCATAATGATTTGTATGGAAATTAATGAAACTTTCAGGATTTGTGAATATTTTTATGAATAAACTTCCAGACTTCTGACTACTCCTGAAAATGTAGTAATTACTCTTAGTAATATGACCTGCAAATAATAACACAATGAACTTACTATTTTTCCCACTAATATATTCATAGATCACTTTTTGTACCCTATGCACGTGCATCTATGCACGTGCTGAGATGAGACTATTAGCTGGCATAAGTGTTTCCTCCATCAAAAAATTATTTTTGGGGATTTTTTCAGTTTGCAAATACCTGGGTAACATGAGCTGCTGCTGCTGCTTGTTTGAGTTTGTTTTACCTCAGTCACGATGGATGATCCTGAAGAATCGTAAACCCAGCCGTCTTGACAGAGGGTGAGCGGGATAGTGCTCCTGTTGCCATAACCAGTGAAGTTTTCTAAGGGGTTTATGCAGCTGAGGCCAGTTGTGTTCCAGTCCACATCATATCTCGTGCACTGACTAGAGAGAGACTCCCCTGGTCTCCCCTGCTTTGGAAGGGTGTAATTCAGCTCCTCTTCTAGACTCCAGTCACATTGGCTGCTCAACTCAGCAACTCCAGGACTAAGACAGCGGTGTTCAGGAGTGAACCCCAGGAAGACGACACCCACATAAATAGGGGTGAAGGAAGCCGACAGCAGGCATAATACAAAAAAGGCTCGCTTCTGGAACAAGTCAAATTCCCCAATATGCTCTAGAATGTCATCTAAGGTTGGCATTTTTGCATATGGCAACTCACTTAAAAAATAACTGGGCTGCTCTTCACAGCTTTGCTCTGTATGTAGTTGGCAGCAGAGCTGTTTAAATAACTGCAGGATACTTGACCAAAAGTCAGATAGTTAATTTACCTTGTAAATTGACAAACCATGCGTTGCAATCTTTATTTCTCAAGCATTGTTTCAAATCAAGCTTTGATTCTTATGTGACACAAACTCTGCTGTTAGTTGTTAGCTTGTTCTGTGTGTTAACGGCTTGGAAGATTACGCTTGCTGTTTTACACAGCATCTGTTGATTTGTTAGTACAGTAGACTCAATTATCCAGGATTGGGTTAACCAGAAAGTGGATTAACCAGGATGTCAAAAAAAATAATACGCATAACTCACAGGGCTGGCTCTGGCTTTGTTGCCACCCCAAGCACACCAAAAAACCCCCACCAGGGCACAGGGCAGCCACTGAACCAACACCCCTCCCCCCGGCGCAGGGTGGCTGGTGAACCAACACCCCCTCCCCATATTTCCTATGGATGGTGATTATCCAGGATTTTATTAACCAGGATTAACTTTTTCCCTATCATCCTGGATAATCGAGAGTCTACTATATATGATATAGGCTAGCCAATTATTCCTCTGTAAAACACTTTTCTGTTATCTGAATCCATAAGCATTAAAAATGCATGTTGTGTTCTTCATTGTTCATAGGAACCAGAGATTTTTATACCCTCAAGTAGAACAGATTCTAGACCCTATATGCTGCATTGGCCGTGTACATGGACCACATTTCCAGACTTTTAAAAATATTTAGCCAGCTAACAATGCATATAGATGCCGAGTAGGGTTTTCCAAAGCACCTATGTGCCTAACCATTGGGAGTGTGGTGCCTAGCTGCTTTGGAAAAATCCCACTAGGCACCTATCTATAGTCTTTAGGTGGCTAAATACCTTCACAAATCTGGCCCAGTGGCTCCTGGGAAACTTCCCCAGAGCCTCTGGTACAGGTGTGCTGATGGTGGGAGAGATGGCAGGGGAACGGCCACAGCAAAAAGTAGCTCTTCTGGCTTGCTTAAAGCCCAGAGGGGCCAAAGCTCCATAAATTAGAGCAACATCCATGGCTGTTCTAACTTATGCTAGGGGCTGCATTAATCTCCAGAGTGAATTGAATTTGGGGCATACAATGTTGGTCTTAAAACCTCCTTTGCCTCCCCTTCCTTCTGGGCTGGGCTTTGTTTCCTGTTCCTCCTGGAAGGCTTAGCTCAGAGACTAGCCTTCAACCACGTTCTTCTTGTGTGTGTATACATTCCATTTATGTCATGTAACCTGATTATACAATGCTAACATTCGGGCTTATGCTAAAGCTATCAAGAAATCTCAGAGCTCCCCTCAGTCTCTTCTGAAATCATTCATGTTGTGCTCCTGTATTATACCGAGATTCTAAGGCCAGAAGAGACCATTGTGATCATCTACTCTGACCTCCTGAATAGCACAGGCCATTGAACTTCCCCCAAATAATTCCTAGAGCAGATCTTCTAGAAAAACATCCAATCTTGATTTTAAAATTGCCAGTGATGGAGAATCCACCATGACCCTTGGTAAATTGTTCCAATGGTTAATTACTCTCGTGGTTTAAAATGTATCACTTATTTCAAGTCTGAATTTGTTTAGCTTCCACCCATTCAACTAGATTGAAGAGTCTTCCACAGACGTGCTGCCGAAGGCCGCCTCACGGACGCACTTGGGGCAGCAAAAACCGTAGAGCCGTCCCTGTTACTGAGGGGATATAAGGAGAAGGTGAAAGAATCAGGAGCACCTGTTTGAATGGAGAATGACTATATCTCTTACCGGAAGACTATATTGCCCTGCTGCAGTAGGTTAATTAAAGCACTTGTCTATTGAGACACTTTTACTGTGTATAATCAGTAATCTCTTTAGTTTATAAAAAGTAATGTATTATCACGCCTGCTATGAAATACATCAACACTCCAAAAGCTGAGGTAAGTGTTCCCATACACTGAACTCCTGGAGCCTCTGATACACGTTTCTAGTCTTTGAGATCTTCATTTAATACTTAAATGAAGTTAAAACTAACAACTCGCGCTAGAAAATTGATTGTAGTTCACAATACAGATCCAAGCCACTAATAAAATATTTTTTGTACTTAAACAGTGGCACTTTTTATCCATAGATCTCAAAGCATTTTCTGAAAGTGGGTGAGTACAGTACTCCTCATTTTCCCAGACAGGGAATCTGAGTAAAAAAGAGCTTAAGTGACTTGCTCAGTGTCACAGATGGGAATAGAAACCAGGGGCTAGATTCACAAAAGGGCTTACACACCTAACCGCCCCAGGACAAGGTCTGAATCAGGGGTAGATAGGCATTCCTCTGCCGAACTGCCTGGTAAGCGTGCTCGGAGCTCACCTACTGAATTGGCCCCTCTAAACAAGCTGACACAAAATGGCCAGGCCAGGTGGGGAGAGGGACCTCCCTTATCACTTTTAGGCCAGTGGTTATTAGGGCACTCACCTGGGATGTGGCAGATCCCTCGCTCAAGTCCCCGTTCCACCTCGGGAGAAGGGATCTGAACAAGGATATCTCATCTCTCACATGAGTGCACTAAACGCTATGGTGTATTCTGATCTGGGGGCTCGCTCAGTCTCTCCAGTCAAAGGTGTTCCACCGTGACTAATTGAAAATGTCACTGGGCCAGACAGCAAGCAAATATGAGACTGGCACTGCAGCCTGGTGGTTAGCACACTCCTGTGGGAGACTCGGGGGCCAGTCCCCTGATTCCAATGACTTTTAAAATGATTTATCCACAGTGGAGCAGCTTCAGCAAGAGAGAATGAGGGAGCCCCACATCAGAATATCCTATAGCCCAGTGACTAGTGCACTCACTTGGGAGGTGGTAGAGCCCTGTTCAACTCCCTTCTCCTCCTCAGTTGAAGAGACAAGTTAATCTAGGTGTCTTCTGCATGTCAGGTAAGTACCCTGACCACTGGGCTAGGTACTAGAAGGAAGGGTGTCATCGTTGTCCTCTTTCCCCTGGGCTTCTTGCTAAAACAGCATAGATGCCTAACATCTAGAGAGGGTTTGCAGCTGAGATTCCCAAACAGAGATGGGCACCTCCATGCAGCCTGGACTTAGTTGCTAGCTCCAAGACAGTGGTAGGATTTAGCACACAGCCCTTTGCTTGGTATCTCCCCACCTAGTGTGCTGGCTTCTGTGGATCCCAGTTGCAGGCTCCTGTCTCTCCCCATTCATTGCAGAGGAGCCAAGCTCAGGCTTTGTGAAGCCCAGTGATTTTCCACAAGCCTAAAAGTGAGGTGTAGGGATGCTCTGAGGATTGACACCTAAGTTTCTTTGTGAATCTAGCCCTTGGTCTCCTCAGATTGAGTCCCCTGCCAGAACTCTTGATAGACACTACAACACTGGTTCGTCAGTAATATAGTTCTTCAATCAGACAGGTGGGTAATTGTTTTGGTCTGACACTGTTCCATATGCATAAACCCTACTTTATCTTCATGCTCGCAAGAATAATGGTACTGCTGATATCAATAACTGAGAGTTCTGGGCACAACGTGGTTGGTTAAGACCTCATCCCACTTGTACAATGCCACTTAAATCCTCATTCAATCTTAGCCTGACTGAAGGTGAACGTGGCTTTCAAAGAATGACAATATGCAGAGTTTTCCATTCGCTGATCTCTGAACATGTTGTTCAGGCTCAGAAGTTGCCTTTTTATAAATTTTTTTTACTGTCCATGCAATATTTATTTACAGCATTTTATAGCAGAAAAAGGGTAAATTTTGCAGTTAGATCCCATTCTATTAATTTATTTTCATAAGAGTAAACAGTAACTCTGTAGGAGATTTTTTCCACCCCCTGCAAAATAAAAATAAGTTATTTTAAATTGAAATTGCATCTGAACCAAAAACCCTAGGTCTGTGCAATTTGAACTCATCTTGGTATTAAATAATAAACAAATTATGGTTTTATGCAGTCCAAGAATCATAATGAATGAATAAGTTCTCCAGTACTGTAAAACTCACAGTAGACAGTCCCTGCTGTGAAGACATACAGTTGACTGGAATATACTGGGAAGCCCAGAGGAGGGAATAATTGGGACTTTTATGATTGACTAATACACATTTCAATGTACCTTTAGCTGTATATTTATGACTATGTACTGTAATTATTGTGTGATATTGTAAGGGAAAACACCAAAATGGGATATTAGAAGGAAGGGATATTTGAGCTGGTCTGAAGAAGGATTGGTAGCATCCAAGTGTTTGTATATCAGTTATTATCAAGGAGTATTGATAAGGAATTGTTGTGGGAAGAAGATAGGAAAAGAGATCAGTTATAATCAATTGTTATTTTATAGTGTCAACAGTGTCCTAGGTACTCCACAGAAAATACACAGAAGACATGGCCCAGGCCAAAAGAGTTCACTGTCTAAGACCTCAATTCTGCAACTTCATGTGCAGACTATTGTACCTGTTCTGGGGACCATTCACTTCAATGGGAATTGGCGTGGGAGCAGCAGGTCACCCACCCAGGCGTATTTACAGGACTGGGACCTAGAATATTGATTTGCTAGGTAAGTGAGACTATAATGAAGAGCAGGATGTTGAGGGGTAAGGTAGGCAATGGAGTGAAGCTATGTCACATGGGTCCTCAGTTTAGGCACATCTTCACCTTGGTGGTTCAAATGTACGTATTTATTTTTGACACAAGGGTAAAGATGCTCTTCTTGCATAGGTGATGCTGCAGATGCAGGACATTTATGTATGTTTTGAAAGAGAAGGGGGTAGAGGCTTGTGAAACAGACTCCAGGCAGACTACGAACAAGGGGCCACATGGAAGAAGGCACAGAAATATTAATGAGAAGAAAAGACACAAAGGATATGAAGGCTGGTATTACTGGTACAGCACAGAGGACAGGTGAGGGGAATGCAAAAAGACCCCCTGGTCCTGATTCAGCAAAGCACTTCAGCAAGTGCTGCTTAAGTCCATTCTTTTTCAGCAGCACTGGTAAGCACATTGTGACATGTCAGGGGGACAAGCCAGACTAGTGGGGGCTGTGTCTTCCCTGCCCTTGACCATGCTTTTCTGCCATAGTCTCCAACCTGGACTGCTCACAAATAGCCACCAGCATGTAAGTCGTGCTCAGCCATGTCTGTGTGTGCTTCAGCCAGACAGCCGCACCTTGGCTTTTGCCAGCCTGGATTATACTGCAGGGTGACCCCAACACATCTCCACTCCTGGATCGTCCCTCAGATACGTATGTTCTTAACTGCCCAGCCTTTTCTTGGACAGTACAAATATATGAAATCCATTATTGCTTTAAGGGAATAATACGCCATCTTATTATTTTAAATAAAGAATCCAGACTTTCCAATTTGAACACAGTGGATTGGATAAAACAGTAAAACAAGTTCATTAACTACAAAGAGGTTTTAAGTGAATATAAGTAATAAGGCATTGTGACAAAGCTCCAAGTTTGTACTTGTGGGTCCTGTGCTTCCTGGCAGATTTAGGGGCCTCAGAAACTCATCTAGGCCCCAGAGTGACCTCCCTTTCTCAGTATAATTGGCAAGAGTCACCGCCTAGTGAGTTACCTTCATCACAGGCCAGTATGGAAGATGAAAAAGGGGGGAGCACGGGCCCGCACTCTACTCCAGACTCCAGCCGAGGGACCCTAATAGTATCAGCTAAGATGGCTGACCTTTTAGGCACAAAACACAATACAATTCCCTGGGCTACTTCCCCACAGCAGTCTCCGCTTCTTCAAACTCCACTTCACCCTTACCTCAGGACCTCCTTCCTTTTGTATGATATGTTGTCCACCACTCAGTCTCACCAACAGCATAACTTCCTTCCACAGCTCCTGAAACCCACAGCCCACCTGACTAACTGGGAGGTTTTTATCTAGTTTCAACCAGTCCCTGATTGGCTTCCGGTGTCCCAATCACGCTAGCTGTTTCTACTCCTTTCTAGAAAGTTCTTAATTGGCCCCAGATGTCTTGATTGGCCTGGAGTGGCCTTTGTTTGGCTATCCAGGGAACAAGGACCTGCACATCCTGAGGTTGATATTCCTGCCTTCCAGCACTCTCCTATACCCTTCTGCTCTAACTCCGTCACACATAAAATTCAGAAATGTTTACAAGAAAAATAACAAAATGCTACTGGTGCCTAATTTAATGAACTGTATTAGATTCAGAGCAAGGTTTGCTCACCTTATGCTTTCAGCAGTCATACTGACCAAACTCTTTAGGTCTGGTCCCCTGCCCCAGAGTCCAACAGCTACATCCTTTATCTTATCAGGTGCAGAGAATGTGATGGGGAGGAAGAGAGAGGAGTTTGTTTTGGAGTGTCTTCCCCTTCTTTTTATAGTCCTGTCCCACCTTTGAGAAATATTTCCAGCTGGGAGCAAGGTAACAAGCAGTCTGTGTGGAAGGAAACTCCATGCTTTTTCTTTGCTAAGATATAGATTTTTGCCTCTGCCTCCTTTCCTACCAAAGAATGGCTACTTAACAGGTAATGGCCCATCAGCGTTGTTTACACCTTGCTGAGGCATCAGCTTGCCCTTTGTCTCCAAGGAACTAGTTTGTTCAGTCCTCAGATTTATCTGGAAAACATACTTTTAGTCATATGTTTATAACTTTACACAGAATGCTGCTATGTGTGTTTTGCCATGCTATTACTGATCAACAAATTATGTGAGGTATCACTTAAAACTCATGTATAAACATTATTACATTAGTTTGCAGGGTGTGAACACAAGGCTCTATTCTGTCACATGCTTAACGTTGAGCATGTGCATAAATTATATTAGTCAGTGGGATTTAATCACATGCTTAATGTTAATCACGTATTGAAGCACTTTACTAAATAAGGATGGGTTGGAGAATCGAGGTCTCTGTCAGAGATGTTTAGGGGTAAGCGTAGATTCCCCAGAGTCATATAAAAGGTTATTTAACATGATGGCACTTGATGATAACATGAGAACTCACCTTGAATATCTTTACTCAGATGATTCATACAAGTTCTTTTGGCTTCTAGAGTAAGAATCCTATTTGCACTTCTCTAGGAATAGTAAAGCACCCAATTCTTTTTATTTTTTCATAAATCTTAAATTGTTCTTTTATTTGGCGGGAGGAGATAGCTTTGTTTAGCTGACTTATAATCAGTAGCCCATCATTTTATTCTAAATAAAAGCCATCATGAAGCAGGGAAAATTTGGCCTTCTGAGTAGCAACTATTAATGAATCCCTGCGGCAAATTCAGAGAAAATCTGTCCTCCCTCTAAGTTTCTGGTATGATTTTTCTGGACTCAAGAGAATTTGTAGAAACTGAGTCAGTATGTTCCATTCATTTTCTATCGTTGGGCAAGTTAGTAGCCACAGTGCACCTGTGAGGATACCGACTTTTGTTTGTCTGTGACTTGGGCGCTCATTACAAAGGGTCATTGCACTGCAAGGCTGCAGCGGAGACGCAATCAGACAACCCATCCTTAGTAAATTGACGTTCAAGGATTTTTGGCAAAAATGATCTATGAAGGGGTGGAGTGTGGGGACCTTAGCTCTCAAGATTGAACTGCCTTTATATGCCTGGTCCAACTCTCATTAAAGTCCATGAAAGACTAGCATAGATTTCAAAGGGATTTGGGCCAGGTCCTGTTTCGTTTTGTTGTCACAGAAACTTTGTCATTGGTCCTAGATGCTCACTGAAGTACACAGCTGTCTGCTGGGCCTTGGCGCCTGCTCTGATTCCCGTTGAAGTCAATGGGAGTTTTGCCAGTGACTTCAAGGGTAGTATGAGCAAGCCCCTTGCAACAGACTAAGCAAAAACATCTGTGAACTTTTTATGTAGTTTTGCCCTTGCAGCTCAGAGTCTGTACACGCTTGCCAAGATAAATTGTTTGCTGGTACCTAAATCAAATTAGAATTTCCCTCTGCAATTAGCTTAATTGGAAAGCTAGCAGCAGCCCAAATGTTTTGCCTTCAGCTGAGGGTTTGTTTTGGAAAGGTAATAAAAATATCAGGCGGATGGGAAGGAACAAACTTTCAATGTTACCCTTGAATATCTTGCTGTACTTGTTTTTGTTTGCTCCTTCGTAGCATTATCTTTTCTTTTCAGTGCTTTGTGTTTCCCACTCAGCTGTCTTCCAAACTTTATTGACCCTCAGCAACTTGTGTGGGTAGCACTGCTGATACAAGAAGTGTAATGCCAAAGTGTGAGGGTTTGTGTTAATAAAAAATTTTAATGATGCTTAAAAGTAACATGTTTACTCTGCATCACCATCTGAGTGGTGAGATTCCCTCTATAAAGGAGGGACTTGTGTATTGGAGCAACTTTGAAATGAAAAAGAGCCGTATTTTGTCAGTGTTTTTCAACATTCTTTTTACTATTATATCAGATACCTGTGCTGTAAGGAGGGCTTTCTTCAGAGCCTATAGTGAAACCATAGAGTCCAAGCCTACAAACCTGTATTCTATGAGAAGTATCCATTGACCCTAATGGAGCTACTTGAGCAAATAAGGAATACTCACCTGGGATAGGGCTTGCAGGTCTGGGGCTATAATCCTGTATTCATATATCTGTCACCACTGAAAGATTGTCATAAAGCCAACTGAAACTGCAAGGGGAGTGAGATATTGAGGATGTAAAGGACCTACGGGTTAACACCCCAGCTCTTATAAGAGATGCCATGGGAACTTAAATATCAAGTGACTTAATTTTTGACGGCTGGTACAGTTACAGCATAATAGTTTAGGGAACGATGAAACGAGGGAAAAGATGGGCTTTACATTTTTAAACAAAAATACTATTGCTGTGATAATTTTGGTCCAGATCCTGCAAACCCCTTATTTACACATGTAGTCCTTGCTCCCTTTAATCCCATAGACTTCAATCGGACTACTCAGGTGAGTAATAGTTTTCAGGAATCTGCCTTTAATTTTCAAAGCCAATGAGAACAATTCTGAGAGTGTGGATAAAGTGAGTAGATTAGATTTTTGTTCTGATACATTTGTACATTTGTTCCCCATCCCATTTTTAAAAGTCATGGCAGGTCAAAGATTTTTCCCTTGCAAAAACCCATGGATTGGCATGCATGGAAACTCCTCAGTAATCAGTTTCTGCCATGCAGAAGGAAGATCTATCAAGGGTGGCATATGACCCAAAAGATAATGGCAAACATTTTCTGGGATGTCCTATGTTATTATATGACCCCTTGTAACCTATTTTATTTCAGAATTTGTGAGAAGAAATTCCAGGAAGTCTGAAAGGAGAGAATGTAGTTTCCCCAGTGTCCCGCTGTAGAGCTCTTTTTTAACCTCTTTGAACTAGTCTCTTTTGAAGTCTGAGTTTTTAAAATGGAAGAGTCCAAGGTAAGTCTGGCTGATTGTCAGAGCATGAGTGGGAGGAACAAGGCCTTTGTGCTTTGTAGTGGTATGAGACCAGTACAGAGCTGGCTAGGGAGAGTCCATTCTCAAGGTGAGAGTGAACAGAAGGGAGTCTGGGCTGTGAGGCATTGGCAAGTAGTACTTCATGGATTAAAGCAGGGATCTCAAACAGGCAGCCCGTGGGCTGCATGTGGCTCGCCAAGCCCTTCCCTGTGGCTCGCGATGCTCCCTCTGCCCCCCAGCCAAGCTTCCTGAGGTCCCCCTGCCCCTCCACCAAGTTCCTCGTGGCCCCCTCACCCCCCACCAAGCTCCCCACTCCCCCATGTGCTTCTCAACCGCGTGCTGCTTCCCCCTGCTCTGCTTACCGCCAGGCAGTTCTCTGGATGCTTAGCAATTTCTGGGAGGGAGGGGCCAGGAGCGGGAAGCCTAGTGCACAGGGGAGGAGGGGGAGAAAGGGGTGTGGATTTGGGGAAGGGGTTGGACTAGCGGTGGGGAGGGGGCAGAGTTGGGGTGGGAACTTTGATGAAGGTGTTGAACTAGGGGAGGAGAGGGGGCAGAGTTGGGGTGGGAACTTTGTGGAAGGGGTTTGAAGGGGACAGGGAAGGGGTTGGAAGAGGCGGAGCAAGAGTGGACTGTGAGTGCAGCCCAGTCCAGGAGGGTGCTTTAATAGAAGTAAATCTAAGTTCCTGTTTGGTCCTTTGAGTGAGGTGCATTATTAAGTGAATATATTTTATTAAAACTGCTTGGAAATGACTTCATAAAAAAAAAAAGAAAATTCATGGAAGAAAAGAGAGTTTTCCAAGACAAATGGGAGAATTTATATTTTTTCAGAGGTAAAAGAAAATTCAGTGCCTTATTTGTCAGCAAATGATTGCTGTTCCCAAGGAGTATAACGTGCGTCGGCACTATGACTCGATGCACTGTGAAAAATATTTTTTACTATACTTTTGTATCGTTGTATGTGTAACACTGAGGCTGTGTATGAGGCTCAGATTTGTTAGGTGATGGAGTAGTTCACCTAAGGCAGGGGTCTCAAACACATGACCCGTGGGGTTATTTTCTGTGGCCAGCCAAGCTCCCCATGCTCCTTCTCTCTCCCCACTTAATTTCCTGCAGCTACAAATCTCCCTGTGCTCCCTGCCTCCTCCCTGCCTACCTCCAGGCACTTAGCACTTTCCAGGAGGGAGTGGGGAGGAGCGGGGTGCTGCGTGATCAGGGGAGGAGGCAGGGAAGGGGTGGGGTAGGGGCGGGGCTGGAAGCAGCAAGGAGGGCGTGTCAGTGATGCAGCCCTCAGGCCAATGAACTAGACCTCATGTGGCCCTCGTGGTCATTTGAGTTTGAGACCCCTGGACTAAAGTAAGGGCAGTTCATAAAATAAAATAAATAAATGACTAAAACATCTTAGTTCTTAAGCTAGAGAGAAAACCTAGCACAGGTGAGTACCTAGTCACAAGGGAAAAAAACAGCTTAAATATGGAGTCCAGTAGTAGATGACTCAGTGTGGAGGCTACCTATTCTACTGCACAGACCTTAAGATGAATGAATATCTACCTGTCTTGTGTCCAAGTAGTGCATGTACAGGGGTGGGCGAACAGGGTGAGTGGATGCCACCTTCTGGGGGTGACCAATCAACTTTCTTTTCTCTGGCATTGATAGGGGTGGAGCAGCAAAAACATTTTCTGACCTGGGTGACAAAACATCTAGCACTGCCCCTGCCTGTGCCTATATCTGGTGCAAGTAGCTTGTAACCCTTTGAGCCCAACTACAGCAGACTGGGGCCGAAGTTGCAGGACTGATGGCAGAGGATTATTTTTTTTTTTTTCACAGATACAGTGTAAGGGGATATTGTAGACCAGGCCCACCTCAGAAATGGCTGCTCTGATTCTTCTATTACACATACCACACACAAGAGATTAAGGACAAGGGACAAGTTCTCTTGCAGGCCAGGGAATCATGCCCACTTGTAAGTGGCGATGGTCAGAACCAGAGGCTGCCGGGGCTCAGTGGAAAGACCCCACTTTACTGAGCGGAACCAGGTACTGAGAGAACCTGCTGTTCCCCTCAGCTGCCATCAACCATGCTCTGCTTTGCAGGGATGTGTATTTTGCCAGAAGCTGTAGAACCTCCTTCCGCCATGCCTAAGGGTTCAAGTCAATGTTGAGGAAATCATTCTCATGGTGGGATTGGACCAGTGTCTTTGAATACTTTAGCTGGACTCAGGGGATTTCAGAACAGTGAAGGAGCTGGCACCAGGAATGCTGAGACGATCATCATAAACAACTCAGTATTTGTCAACACTTACCAGACAGTATGAGAGAGTTTCCCCCCATGCTTAGAATTGGAGAGATTGAGTTGGCAAATACTGTATTGAAATTCTAATGGCTCCTTCTTTTACATTTACTGCTACTGGTAACTGATGGAGGTTCTCAGACAGTGAAGGCTTATATTTTGGAGTAATAATCATGAGCTCTAATCCTGTTGATAATCTTCCATTTGCAGCTTAGCTGCTGAGTGTAGTGTCTGGAATGTGTGTCTCCATGCATCTTTAATTTCTCAATTCATAATTTTGAATCTCTTGACTTGTTGATTTGAGTCATAACTGTAATGCTGTTTTAATGTGTTTTTGTGTTTATAACCTACAAGGTTTGTTATAACAAGTATTTGAATGTAAGCAGTGTCAGGATGAGCTCTCCCCTGACATCTGGTGGTGAATTGTGGGAAATGCAGTGAGTAGTGGAAAAGAACTTTGGGGCTGATCTTATTTGCATATGCACATCCACCACGCCTAGTCTGAGCTCACAGCAGCCCAAATGGTCACGTCAGCTGCTGTGGGACCCCCAGTTTCTCCATTATTGGGGCAGAAATGATAACATGTTGTTACCCTGATTATGTGAATTGAGGACTGTGGACATGTACTTGTTATGTACTACTTTGTTATGATGGAGGGACTCACCATCATCTAGACAGCACTCACTGGGCAAGGGACAGGGGTTCAAAACTCACTGAATTGGAGAGAGGGTATTGACAGGTATGTGTACCTTTTGGTGAGGGCTTTGTCTAAGGGCTTTATAGGCCTCTTGCACCTTGCCTCTCAACTGTGGAATGTCAGAGCTAATTTTTGATTCTATTAGGAGTCTAGGTTCAGCCTGCTGAGCTGAATTCACTTGGGGTCTAGTGGTGCACCTGCACTAAGATGCCCCCCCACTAAAAGTTGAAATTACTTAAGAGCTGAAATCACTGAGTACTGTGTTAAATAGTGGGGCCTTCAGGCATATTGTTGAGCAGTTGGTGGAGCTAAGCAGTTCATGTGGCTGGCAGAGAGGAGCCGCGGACTCAGCCGAGCAGGTCCTGGGCACAGTTCGTGCCGCTGGCAGAGTGGAGCAGAGCTGCTGACAGAGCTGTTCTTGGGACGGCTGGTGGAGTGGCTCATCATGAGGGTGGCAGCAGAACACCACAGAGAGGGGGGGCAGTCAGCCTTGGATCACATAAGATGCCCCTTAACCTGGCTCCCCATTTACACCCAGGCTGGGAGATTGCACTCTGCAGAGACTTTGGGATTGCTGGACTTTTGGATTGTGGGACTTTTGGGACCTTGGGTGATTTTTGGGGTTGTGGGACTCAAGAGCCAAAGGGAAGGACACAGCCCATTTCTCTCTATTATTAAAAGGCTTTTGATACACTCAAGCTCTGTGCTTGTGAGAGGGGAAGTATTGCCTCTTAGAGGTGCCCAGAGGGATGGTATATGGTTGTCCCAGGTTACTGGGTGGGGGCTCGAGCCAGTTTTGTATTGTGTTATTGGAATGGAACCGCTGGATACTGAACCTGGCCCTTGTTGCTGTCAACTCTGATGGGCAGAAGGATTGCATGTATAAATCCTGTTGTTTTTACTGTAATAACAATATTTTAAGCCTGGTTTCATGAGAACCAAACTTTATTGGAATCTGGACACACAGGGGGAATAACAAAGAGAGGAAACATCTGGTAAGAGGGATATCAAGTGAGAGAAACATCTATTACACTGAGTTTGGACAGGGTCGATACAGCTAGATTCATGTAAGAGTCCAGCCAGGGTCCCCTCCCTGCACCATTATCTAGTCAGATCTACTTTATTATGTTTCAGATACAGGGTATGTAGTCCGACTGAACAATGTGACAATAATGCAATGCACAAATCCAAACAAAGCTGTCACATACAATGCAGAGAAAATATTATTCTTTCCCAGAACCCTAGACTCTGCTCTTATCAAGAATATAAAGTAACAATTGTGGCTGTTCCCAGATAATATCAGGGGATAAAAATTAAGAAGATAAATTTGAATAGACCATTCTTAGGAGCTGATGCAAAGTGCAAAGAAATCTTGTCAGATGATAGTCAAAATAACATTTCTTTTAAACTTCCCTCTTTGCTTTGCTTTTGCTTTTGGATTTTCAGGTTCAGCAAAGAACTATCTGATCAGCTATTTCCTCCACAGAAGAGAGGGAAATAATTTTTAAAATTAAAAGGGAAAATAATGACCCTAGATCTACGCAATAAACCAGCCACATAGGAAAACAAACATGCTTATGGATGTTTAAAAAGGTTGTAGAAGAGAGAAAATTTCCTGTTCCAGGCCTTCTGTTAGTCTCTAATTCTTCAAGAGAATCGGAAATTCCATTAGCCACAAGGCTTGTATTGTTGAAAAAGGTCCCTATTCAATGAAATGTTGAAAGATTACTGTTAACCATGTTGGACTGAAGTGGAAGGTTCTGTGGGCACTAGGCGGTAACTGTGGAAGCTAAATGTACCATTAGAGACCTTATCTGAATGAGAAGCTGGAAGGGATATCCAGATAATTAAAATGCTTGATGATTCCTGTTCAAGTCTGAGCAGTCAGTAACTTTAAAACTATCATGTTGCCATCGGCACTAGCAAACAGGTATCAGTTCTAATTCAGAGCATCCCATAATCTGTATACGAACATGATGGCTAATTTGTGAATCTGTTAATGTTGTCTCTGAGTCATGGGCAGCCTGGCCTAGTGGTTGGAGCAAGAGTCCAGCCCACAAGTTAGAGTTGAAGTCAGACAGGGCGGTCCAGGAGTGAAGCCAAGGGTTGTAGCCAGGTGTCAGAAACCAAAGCCAGAGCCAAAGGGTTAACTGGAGTTGCAGTCAGAAGATGTAGCAGAGAGTCACAAACTAAAACCTGGGCCAAAGGCTCAATCAGAGACACAGAAGGCAGAGCCTAGGGTCTGAGCCAGGAGTCAGAAGTCAGGAAGAAACTGGGGGCTGGAGTGGGAGTAGGGACAGGATGGGGCCAGAGACAGTGGAGGCGGGAAGAGGATGGAGCACAGCTGTGGTGTAGGAATACATTGAGCATGAGCAGTCCCTGGACTGCTGCTGCTGCTCAGGGTAAGTGTAGCCTGCTGTCTCCTTCAGTCAATCAGTGGCTCAGTCAGATAGCTTATATCAGGGTCCATCTGTTCATTAGGTTGCCAGGGGACCGGCTCTGCTTCAGGCTAGTCCCTGACAGTAGCTTCCACTCCCCTCCTCCCTGCTTCAAAGGTGCCATGTGACCAGGTTTCAGGGAGTATTTCTGATGAAAGGTATATACAAGTTCTAGAGCATGGAAGTTTTCTACCAGCTCTCATGATCACTCTTCCAGTCCATAGTCCTCCCAGCCCAGCAGATAAGAGTTTGTCTTGAACTCGCTTGGAGTCCAGGATGTCCCTGACTTCATCCTCCTTTTGCCTCTGGATATCAAGTGGAGGTGGTGGTGGAGCAGAGTAGCTAGGAAAGGGATTCTCCGTGTAAGGTTTCAGAAGGGACACATGGAAAGCCAGTAAAAAGAACAGGAGTATTTGTGGCACCTTAGAGACTAACACATTTATTTCAGCATAAGCTTTCATAGGCTACAGCCTACTTCATCGGATGCATAGAATGAACACACAGTAGTAAGATGTGTATGTATACACACAGAAAATATGTAAAGGTGGAAGTTGCTGTACCAATTCTAAGTGGCTATTTAATTTAGATGAGCTATTATCAGAAGGAGAAAAAAAAACCTTTTGTAGTGATAATCAAGATGGCCTATATCAAACAGTTGACAAGAAGGTGTTAGAATACTTAACATGGAGAAATAGATTCAATTTGTGTAATGACCCAGCCATCCCCAGTCTCTGTTTAATCCTAAATTGATGGTGTCCAATTTGTAAATTAATTCCAGTTCAACAGCTTCTGGTTGGAGTCTGTTTTTGAAGTTTTTCTGTTTAAAAATTGTCACCTTCAAGTCTGTTATTGAGTGACCAGGGCGGTTGAAGTGTTCTCCTACTGGTTTTTGAATGTTATGATTCCTGATGTCTGATTTGTGTCCATTTATTCTTTTGCATACAGACTGTCCAGTTTAGCCAATGTACATGGCAGAGGGGCATTGCTGGCACATGATGGCTTATATCACATTGGTAGATGTGCAGGTGAATGAGCCCCTGATGACATCGCTGATGTGATTCGGTCCTATGATGTTGTCAGTTGAATCAATTTGTGGACAGAGTTGGCATTGGGCTTTTTTGCAAGGATAGGTGCCTGGGTTAGTGTTTTTGTTGTGTGGTGTGTGGTTGCTGGTGAGTATTTGCTTCAGATTGCGGGGCTGTCTGTAAGAGAGGACTGGTCTGTCTCCCAAGATCTGTGAGAGTGAGGGATTGTCTTTCAGGATAGGTTGTACATCTTTGACGTGCTGGAGAAGTTTTAGTTGGGGGCTGAAGGTGACGGCTAATGGTGTTCTGTTATTTTCTTTATTGGGCCTGTCCTGTAGTAGGTGACTTCTGGGTACTCTTCTGGCTCTGTCAATTTGTTTTTTCACTTCAGCAGGTGGGTATTATAGTTTTAAGAATGCTTGATAGAGATCTTGTAGGTGTTTGTCTCTGTCTGAGGGATTGGAGCCAATGTGGTTGTATCTTAGAGCTTGGCTGTAGGCAATGGATCGAGTGGTGTGTCCTGGATGAAAGCTGTAGGCATGTAGGTAAGTATAGCGGTCAGTTGGTTTCTGGTATAGCGTGGTGTTTATGTGACCATTGTGTATTAGCACAGTAGTGTCTAGGAAATGGACCGCTTGTGTGGATTGGTCCATGCTGAGGTTGATGGTGGGATGGAAATTGTTGAAATCTTGGTGGAATTCCACAAGAACTTCTTTTCCATGGGTCCAGATGACAAAGATGTCATCAATGTACCACAAGTAGAGTAGGGGCATTAGGGGACGAGAGCTAAGGAAGCGTTGCTCTAAGTCTGCTATAAAAATGTTGGCATACTGTGCGGCCGTGAGAGTACCCATAGCAGTTCCACCAGGTGAACATTCTAGGATGAGGTTCAACAAGGACAAGTGCAGCGTCCTGCACTTAGGATGGAAGAATCCCAAGCACTGCTACAAACTAGGGACCGAATAGCTAGGCAGCAGTTCTGCAGAAAAGGACCAAGGGATTACAGTGGATGAGAAGCAGGACATGAGTCAACAGTGTGCCCTTGTTGCCAAGAAGACTAATGGCATTTTGGGTTGTATAAGTAGGGCATTGCTAGCAGATTGAGGGAAGTGATCATTCCTTTCTATTTGGCATTGGTGAGCCCTCATCTGAAGTATTGTGTCTGGTTTTGGGCCACACACTACAAGAAGGATGTGGAAAAACTGGAAAGAGTTCAGCAGAGGGCAACAAAAATGATTAGGGGGCCAGAGCACATGGCTTATGAGGAGAGGCTGAGGGAACTGGGATTGTTTAGTCTGCCGAAGAGAAGAATGAGGGAGCATTTGATAGCTACTTTCAACTACCTGAAAGGGGGTTCCAAAGAGGATGGATCTAGACTGTTCTCAGTGGTAGCAGATGACAGAACAAGGAGTAATGGTCTCAAGTTTCAGTGGGGAAGGTTTAGGTTGGATGTTAGGAAAATCTTTTTCACTAAGAAGGTGATGAAGCACTGGAATTAGTTACTTAAGGAGGTGGTAGAATCTCCTTCCTTAGAGGTTTTAAGGTCAGTTTTGACAAAGCCCTGACTGGGATGATTTAGTTGGGGATTGGTCCTGCTTTGAGCAGGGGGTTGGACTAGATGATCTCCTGAGGTCCCTTCCCACCCTGATATTCTATGATTCTATGATTTTGGAGTCATTGTGGATAGTTCTCTGAAATCATCCACTCAATGTGCAGTGGCAGTCAAAACGAACAGAATATTGGGAATCATTAAAGAGGGGATAGATAAGACAGAAAGTATCATATTGCCTCTATATAAATCCATGATATTCCCACATCTTGAATACTGCGTGCAGATGTGGTCACCCAACCTCAAAAAATATGTATTGGAATTGGAAAATGGCAAGAAAATTGATTAGGGGTGTGGAACGACTGCATTATGAGGAGACTTTAATAAGACTGGGCCTGTTCAGCTTGGAAAAGAGACAACTAAAGAGAGTATATGATATAGTTCTGTAAAATCATGACTGGTGTGGAGAAAGTAAATAAAGTGTTATTTACTCCTTCTCATAATATAAGAACTAGGGGCCACCAAATAAAATTAATAGGTAGCAGGTTTAAAACAAACAAAAGGAATTATTTTTTCACACAACACAGTCAACCCATGCCAGAGGATGTTGTGAACTCCAAGACTATTATAGGATTCAAAAAAGAACTAGATAAATTCATGGACAATAGGTCCATTAATGGCTATTAGCCAGGATGGGCAGAGATGGTGTCCCTAGTCTCTGTTTGCCAGAAGCTGGGAATAGGCAACAGGGCATGGATCACTTGATGATTACCTGTTCTGTTCATTCTCTCTGGGACACCTGGACTGGCCACTGTCAGAAGACAAGATACTGGCTAGATGGACCTTTGATCTGACCCAGTATGGCCATTCTTATGTCTGTGTTTCTCCAACAGTATACCTCCCAACATTCCCAGTAGCTAAAGCAGGACAGATGCTGACCCCGGGGATCGGGAGCAGAGGCGGGAGAGAATTGCAGAGCAACTCACCTTGCAGTGTAGGATTTTGTCTCCGAGGTCAACCTCAGAGACAGAAGGTGCATTTTCTATCTTTGGTCTCATCTTTCCCCACTTGCATGTGTTTGTCTTGTTTTTTCTCTTAGGAAATGGGACCCGACATTTACTGGAGCAACAATGATTGTTCCAGCCTAGCTCAGCTAATTTATTTTCTTTTCCCCCAAAAGGGCAGTAATTACATCTTTAATACCATCTAAAAGACTGTCAGATGAGATGGAGGATCCTTCTAAAATCTTCCTCCAGTTAAAGAGAAAGGGATCAAGGCTGTTGTTAAAATGAAAGACTTCTTTACTACTTTAGATTGCAAATGCTTTAACTGTTTTTCTGTATCTTTAATGAAAGGCTAAAAAGATTTGAATGATGTGTTTGTCATGGTAGTAAGCAGGCTGAGATCTCTGTATACCAAATCCTGAACCATGTAATGTTAAACAGTGACAGGGTTATATTAGCTCCTTCAGGCCCTTTATAAAGATGTAACCTTTCTGCCAGGTGGAGACAGCATGACAAGGGTTGGGTTCAATATCTAGGGTTTCTTTTTAACAATACAACACCAAATTGGTTCAAGCCCTCACCCAGTAACTAGGAAAATTACACACTACCCCCATGGCCGCTCCAAAAGGCAATATTTCCCCTCTCACAAGCACTGGATCTGAGTGTAGAAAATAAACTTAATAAAAAGGGGAAAGTGACCCAGCATTAATTTGGGAAAATGCCCCAAGCATGATTCAGAAGCATATGATCATGAGCAAGACACCCACCCCAGCGTACATTGGGCAATGTCCTTTGCCTCAAGTTCTAAATTTGTGATGAGAGAGTCCAACAAACAATAGTTTCTTTAATGTGCCATTCCTCTCCCCCTCCACTGCACCCCACTCACAGTTGATGTCCTTGGTCAGCAAAGACTCAGAGTTCAGAGGTACTTTCACATAAGTTCACGATCCACTTTGGGGGTGGGAGGGAAGAAAAGCACTAAGCAATGCCTCAGCTTTGCTATCTTGTCTATCCGCTCCCCCCACCATTGGCACGGCTCCATCGGGTGCTCACTCCAACACTGCCTTCTCTACTGCAACCTCTGGGTTGTCTTAAGGTCCCACCACTTAACACAGCTCTCCATGATTTCAGCTGTTTAGTAAGGGAGCCTCAGCCTGGCAATCTCTTTTGCCAGAGACACGGTCCTGTAACAGACCTAATTCTTAGGCCTGGTTATCAGTGATTTCAGCTTTAGCAAGCCACAACAAAAAACTCTCAACTGACTCTTACCAAGCTCTGTTATGATGCACTGGAGGGAGAGGGTCAAATGGTGTCTAGGACTATTAGGAAGAGCCTACATCACTAGCTAGAAACACCCGTCCCCACTCTCTCATCTCTACTGGTCTTTGGTCCCCATGACAAAGGCAGCATGACTTTACACATATTTTGATCCGAGAATTTTGGGGGTATGGGATATATTTTGCTATAGTGACTATATTAAGACTTAAGTCTTTGATATGGTGAAACTTGACTGGATGTGCACAGCTAGGATGAATAATTCTGTTTCACATCCTGAAAATCATGCTGTTGGTCACTATTGTGGTTTCTCCTTTGACTCATGCGCACTGTTCTGCATACAATAGCTGTTTCCTTTTTGGCATCAATAATACTAGGCACAATGTGTATTCAAGCCTGCCTCGTAACATGTTTGCTTCTGCCTGAATGAGTGAACAGGTCTCTAGGCAGCTTTAAAAGAAAACCCTCAGGATTCTGTTACTCCAGGACATTATGGGGATGAACACCAAATGGAATATAAGAGAGAATATATGAAAAAGAATCTGTTGAATATGCACACTCTTCCTTAATATTTCTCTAAGATTTCCCCCCATTCAGATTAATTCAACATTCTTTTGTCCCATGTTCTTTTAGTTGCTAAATGAGACTTTTTGAAATATCCTTTTTCATGTCTCTGTATTTAGTAGAGCTGGCTGAAATTTTCCAAATTGTGATTTTACAATGAAAAAATTTCAACAGCATTTCAAAGGTGGATTTAAAAAAGGTTGAAAATTGTCCCCCCCTGCCCCGCGCAAAAAAAGTGGCCATCTTTCAACCAGCTCTAGAACTTAGCACCCATGAAAAGTGCCAAACTGGGAGTGGTAATGACGGAGGGCCTTTCTCTTTATCCACAGAATATCATAGATTATGAGGGTTGGACGGGACCTCAGGAGGTCATCTAGTCCAACCCCCTGCTCAAAGCAGGACTAATCCCCAACTTAGTCATCCCCCCAACTAAGAATAGCTATAGCACAGATAGCAGCAAGTGCATGCTTGCTCACCCTCTCTTGATAGATCTGGCAACTAGTGCCAGTTTTGGTGGTGGTTTGTGTGTAGTGGAGACCTGCTTACTAGGAACTGGATTGAGATCATTAGACAACCATCAGATGTGGTCGCTACCACTCAGCACTTTAACCTAGTGATTTATACATGAACAGTTCCAAATCCCTGAGCCATCCAGCCTGCTCTAAAAACTAACCTTATTCTTTGCAAAGTAATAGTGATAATTTACCTGGACAATGGTTTGACATGCCAGAAAACAAACATAGTGAAGAGAGACCACAAAGCTGTAGATTCTTTCTAGACTTTGCTTCAGATCTTGGCATTGGATAGGGTATCACAACTCTCAGCTACAGCAATGTGACTGCAAGCTTCTAACATAAGAATGGCCATACTGGGTCAGACCAAAGGTCCATCTAGCCCAGTATCCTGTCTACTGACAGTGGCCAATGCCCAGGTACTTCAGAGGGAATGAACAGAACAGGTAATCATCAAGTAATTCATTCTTTGCCCATTCCCAGATTCTGGCAAACAGAGGCTAGGGACGCCATTGCGGCACCTATACTCCATGAACGTATCTAGTTTTTTTTTAAACTCTGTTATAGTCTTGGGCTTCACAACATCCTCTGGCAAGTAGTTCTACAGGTTGACTTCCTTTTGTTTGTTTTAAACCTGCTGCCTATTAATTTCTAGGCCTCATTATGTAGATTACAAGGCCAGTCCTCCCTGGATGGTTGGCTTTTTGGACTAGGGGAGTAATAGAGGAAGAATTTCTCAATGTTGTGCATAATAATTGTATGGGTTTTTCCAGCAGAAAGTGGATTGAAAGGGTCGTCTTAAAAGGAGACAAATTAGGGCAGACCAGGAATGTGTCATGGTGTGATGGGCCTTGTGGGGTAGGGGAAAACCAAGGAACAAACCTCCTCTGATATAGAAGTATACAGAAGAGCGTCCACTGGGAAGTTGACAGGCTTTAAGAAGATTAAACTAAATATTTAATGGATTAAATAACCCAGTGCCACAATGCAAACGTAGTGTTTTGGTGCCTTCCACCAGAGAACAGGTTATGTAGTGTAGTGACTGTTTTAGAACAAATTGCTCATTAACATTAAAGTTTAAAGAAAGGGAGCAATTTTGCCCTCTGCACCATTCAGAGTTGTTGTGGGCTGTTCCTTCCCTGACTCATCAGAATGTGGGTTACCAGCAATATTTTCCAAGTTACATTTTCAATAAATAAATGAAATAAAAATCTGTAAAGAAGTATTAGATTTACAGGGCTACACTATATCTTTAAGCCCTGGCCTATGGTGGGGAGAGGATTAGCATGCAATAATGAGCAGCAGCTGTGCGAACCTAACAGGCAGAATTCCTTTTGGGGCGGAGGGGGACAGGACTTGGGAGCACACACCAAGAGCTCTGACCCCTGTGCATCCCCACTGCTGGGGCTGGGAAGGCCAGCATAGCTTTGACCACAGACCCCTTTGAGAAGTGTACTAAGGCCAGCAGCCCTGAACTCCAGAAGTCCTCGAATATACAGAGCACAGTGGTGTTGGTTGTGCTTAGTCCCAGTGCGGGGAAACAAAGAAGGGGAAATTCCTTGTTCTAGCTACCTTTTGTGTACCCACTTGGGACCAGTCTCAATGCAGCCCACAATAGGAAAAGATATGGGGATAGTTTTTTAAAGGGTTAGACTGGTGCCAACATTACTATGTAGTGCTAGTGCTCATACAGAAGTTATACAGTAACTACGGCATGTTGTCATTTATTAAATAAGCCAAAATGAATGCATTTTTCTTGTTTTAGTCATCCTTTAATTAAAATAAAGCATGAACTAAGCCCCCAAATGCCCCTTTAATAATCAACTTTGAGAAAGGGAGACAGCTCATTCTCCCAGGAGGATGACTGTGAATCTAATATCTACTTGTTCTCAGAGAGTGGTCCACTCCATCTCTAGATCTAAGCTTGGGGATTTAAATATATGGACCTTAAAATAAAAGATGCATGGGATCAGTTCTTCCCTTCTAGGGAGATGGACGGAATGAGAAGTTGGGGACCGGTGAGACGGGCACAGAACGTGAAGTTCTGTCTCAGAGGCATTGTCCCAAGCTTCCCATGACCTTGCAGAAATGCCCCCCTGCATTGCAGAGGTTGGGCTCCATAGGGATTTGTGGGATCAGACATTCTCCATGGCACCAATGCCTGTTGGGTCCCATAATCCACATGGATCAGGCAGCACTAATTCCCACAAAGTGTCTGCCATGGATGCTACTGCACAGCTGCAAAGGCTTAGCTAGTGACTCCACAACTCCTCCCAACCCCATGCTGCCAGGGGAAGTGGACGCCTGGCAAACAGTGCATGGAAGAGCAGTCCCTTGACATGGTGCTTTTTGATTCCAGGCATCTAGGGGTTTCCTTCTCCACTGATTATCAGGATCCACCATGTTAGGAAGCTATACTCCCTCCTTTTGCTGAGCCCCTCCTAACCTCTCCAATCTCACATGGCAAATGCCAGGAAGCCAACCGCTTCACTTCAGAGTGTTCTGGTTTCTATGCTCTCCTTCTGTTACCTACTCTCTCAAGGGGAGATCTAGCCTGTAGACGTTAAAGAACAAAAACATTAAAAATGCACTAACAATATAGGATTGACCCCTATAGTAAATTTGTTTTGGCCCAGTCAGTTTCAAATGACCTTAGGATTTCCATGTATTCACTAGTGTGATTATTTCACAATACATTAGACTTGAATGGTAGGACATGTAAACAAATATTCAGCATACATTGTCCTTTGTTCAGTTCTATCCAGTTGTTCATAATATGACTGTCTTGCAGCAATTTAAACAATTCTTTTCCCTCCTTGGATTTTACATGCTGCAAATATTTATAGATGGATAATTCTTCTGGCCCCCATCTCCACCACTCTTTCATGTTTAATCCATGTGCACAGATTTAGATTTTTGAATGTTTTTGTAAAATCAGTAAAATTTTTAAGGAAAAAAAACTCCACTCAGTTAAACAGGTTGATGAGCAACAAATCTGATTAGACACTTGGTTCGTGAACGGATAACATGGACAGCTAGCAGAATGACCTGATGGAAGTGGATAGGTCTCCACTTCTATTAAGAGAGGGTGAGTAACTGAGAGGTTAAAAAAAATCTCTACATTAGTACACTCTGATTGGAGCAAAGAACACAATGTAATGACAGAGAGAAAAGACAAAAATAAGGTTTCATATAAATAGATTTTTACCACTAAGAGCCAAAAACCAGAGTATGGAGATGAAGACTGACTAGTTCTTATCCATCCAGTATGATCTGGACTTTTGTTGTTTGTACTAAAAATCCCGCAGGCTTCTGCTGCTGTGCTAAGATTGTTCCCTCTCTCTGTCTCTGTATCAGGCTATGTATAGTCATTTCTTTATTCTTTCCCAGTTACCATTCTGAGCTTTCTTTCTAAATGTCAGAAACAGGACTTTTCTGGGACCTAATTTCTATTGATTTGTACACATACGTATATAGAGTGTGGCATTTCCCTCAGTCTGAAATTGATTGGCTAGGACTCATTACATCAGGATTCTTAAGGCTATTGTAGACATCAAATTTTATTTATTGAAACATCCTCCTTCCCTCCTTTAGCTCAGATCTTTAGCACAGAAGGAAGCTATTTGATGTTAGCAGGTCATTGGCGATACTCATGAATCATATTGTTATCTGTGTGCAACTCATGTTTGAAATCATGTCATTTTTGCCATTTTTGTTCCATTAATTATTGTAATCTCTAGAAATTTCAACATGTCTCAACACTAGAAATCAGGTACTACTCTGGAGAGAGCCCATACAGGAGGCTTGTCGGGAATAGTCAATAACTCAATAGGCACCACATAAGCAATAAAATGGTACAGTATTAAATAGAAAAGACATACTAGAAACTCTGCAAATATGTTTACAATGTGGTAAGCTCTAAATAGATAAGGAAACAAACTACTACACTTGAGTAAGCTTCAAAAGTTTCCACTCTGTTATGGTTTAGATACTCCTTTATTGTACATATATTTTGTGCTTGCAACATTGGGCTGAAATCTTTCAACCACACCCTCTCTGAAGGTACTTTGACACTTGCTTCCAATCCAATCCAATGGAATTGAGGCAAGTACAAGTGCAGAAATGGAAAAATCAATGAACGAAAATACTAAGCAAACTTTTCAAGCCTCGTGGGGGGAGGGGAGCAGTGCTGATTCACATCTGGCTAAGGAAGTTGCTATTCTTGTCTTATGGAAACTGGTTTCCTTCTCCTTAGAAACAATCCTAATAACTTCATTATGGGTAATGTTTTAGAATATACCATTGAACCTTGATTATTCCAACTTCAGATGACCAAAACTCCTGGTTAGCCAGCGCTCAAGTCATGTGCCCTCGGTTTGCTGCACAGCTGTCTGAAGAGAAAGGTAGGGAGCAGGGCTGCCTCGCATTAGGTTTCCTCAAAGCTGATAGGTTAAAGGTGAGAGTTGAGAGGAGCTCAAAAGACCTGTCCTCTTCTCCCCTTCCTGCTCCTCTTCAGTCACTGGCACTGGGGAAGCTAGCAAGCTCTGGCAATTCCTATTCCTGCGTCAGCTAGCTGGCTCCCATGTCTAACCCAAGCCCTGATTAGCCATGGCTTTAAGTGCCCCTAAGACTGTGGAATAAGCTAAGTTCTACACTAATTGAGTTAAGTAAAAATGACAGGGGTGGGGAGAGAAGAGGCACTGACAGTCTGTACCTATGACCACCCAGTGGCCATGGGCAGTAAATTAGCTGGAGGAGATGGATTCCACCCCATATCTCATGCATGTCACCTGCATCAAGCCCAGGTTATAGGGTTCTATGCAGGGGAAGCAAATTTCATCCCATATGACATGGTTACTGTTCTCTTCTTTTTCCCTCCTCTAGGTTCTGCTTCTTTACTCCTTTCTGTTTTTCTTTTTCTTCTCTGCTGTTCTACTCTTGATTTCTCCTCCCTCTTTTGGCTTTTCTCTCCCATTTCCCTAATTATTCCTCTCCTCTTTTCAGCTGCTGTCCTAGCAATGAGCACAGATCCCCCTGATCCTTGTACTTGGAGGTTCCTAGTATTCACATTTATTTATGTCTATACTTGGAAACAGAGGGATAAAAATAGCCTAATGGTGTGGAAAAGATATAGAGAAAAATACAGTGCAGTGTAGTGCTTTTTCTTGTAGCAAAAAGATGGAAACCCAGTGGATGGAAAGGAACATTTCCCATGTCTCAGAGTTAGCTACAATTTGTTAGATTGACCCTGAGGCATGGGAAATGTGTGATTCCATGAATAGTGTTGCCACCTTTTGGAAAAGAGAGAAAAAGGCAGGAAGAAAAATGGAGCGAGAGCAAAGGAAAAAATGAGATTGGAAGATGGAAGAAGAAAAATAGACCAAAAAAAAGTAGAGACAGCAAGAAATGGACATGGTACTTGCCAGACTGGGTCAGACAGAGGCCCATCAAGGCCATTATCCTGTCTCCGAGACTGGCCAGACTGGCTGCTTCAGGGGAAGTTGTAAGAAATCCTGCAATAGGTAGATGTGGGATCATCTGGATCCGTACACCTCATCCCCTAACAGTTAGATGCTGGTTTAACGCTGATGCATGAGGTTTTATCTCTTAAAAATTGGTTTGTTGGCACTAGCAATCATAACTCCGCATATTCTCGTTAGCTTGGTAAATGTCTAGTGTCCCTAGGATCAGCATCAAGGTGAGTACAACCTGCTGCAGTCATGTTCCTGTGCTTTAAAATCTTTTGGTGGCAGCAAGAGAAACTGAAAAGAGAACCAAATGATGATATTTTAACATGACACTTTTAATGCAGAAAATGTGGACTAGTATTATTATTACTGGTTTATATAGTGTTCAAAGTGAGTTCAGTGCTTAACTGACCTATAGGAAACAGGGTACCTGAAAGTTGTCTTATCATTTAAACACGTGCAAGGGGCTGGCAAGTCGGAATTCTCCATTTGTTTACATCAATAGTAGATCTCTGGCAGAGGTGTAAATATCAACCCAGAGTACAGAACAATGGAGTCTCAGGCCCATTGTTTTGGTCAGGAGGTATTTACAATCTAAATAAAGATTTTATTTATTCAGGCCAGATAGTTTCACAATATAAATAATTATACAGATTGGGTGATGCCCTTAGGCTTCTGGGAACTGAACAATGCAACCCACCCTCATCCCTGTGCTAGGCTGGACTGTACAGGCAATTGTTATCTTGCTGGGATGTAGCAATGGTGCTGCAAATAGTTCAGGCTACCAGAAGAATGGTTTGTAAATCTAAATCAATCATCTGTGTTATTAGCTGCACAGTGTCATGAGATGGCACAGAGTGTATTTGATCTTTTGCATGAAATGGTCCCACAGACACTTTGCTGGAACAATATGGTTTTCATCCTGCCTCTTTAACTGGCTGTGACATTTTGGTTCCTAAAGAGAGTTTCAAACACTGCAATTCTCATGTATGTACTTCATTAATTTGTAATTCTGAACATACCCCCTTCCATCACTGCTGCTGTCACTGTTCCTTCTCCTCCTATTGCTGCCATACCTCTCCTTCCCCTCACTCTTTACTTTTACCTTGCCCACGTCTTCAGTTACTCTCTCTCTCTTTGTTTATACCTTAGCCCATTTTTTATCTCATCTCTCACCTCCTCTATTTCCTTCCAGATATAAAAGAGCAGCCATTTGTGCCATGTGCATGCAACTTATTTCCTGAAATACTGGTTTGACACAGCACCAATACCAGCCCTAAGACAATTTCAGGGCTTGACAAAGCCCTGGCTGGGATGATTTAGTTGGGGATTGGTCCTGCTTTGAGCAGGGGGTTGGACTAGCTGACCTCCTGAGGTCTCTTCCAACCCTGATATTCTATGATTCTAACTGGAAAAGATAAGGTAACTATAAATGCCCATGATTTTCTGGTTCTGGAAAGTGTTCTGTTCATGCACATTGAGCAAAGAAGTTTTTCAGGAACACTGCATATGGCATGAATTAGTCTTCCAGTTCTGGATACAGTTCAAAACCCCTAACCAATCCCAAATGAAAATGAGTTTTGAGATCTCACAAGCACAACACAACAGCATCCCTGGCCTGAATTAGAAGGGGTGGGTTTAAAGTGTTGAACTGGAGAGGCAGAGATGTGCCAGGGGTTTGCCCAGTGCCTGCTGTTGCTATGACTACATCTACACTTGGAGCTCTGTGTGTGTGTGTGTGTGTGTGTGTGTGTGTGATGCCCAGCTCACATAGACATATGCGCGCAAACTAGTGCACCAAAAATACTAGCCATGGGAGCACGGACAGCAGGAAGCAGCAGCATGGAGTAATTGCCCTGAGCACAGCCTGGAGCCCGTGGGCACATAAATGGGGCAGTTAGCGGCTGACACTGCAGCTACACTATTGTTTTTAGTGCACTAGCTCTAGGAGAGCTACTGTGAGTATATCCACGCAAGTTGGGACTCATGCCTCTAGCTCCAAATGTAGATGTAGCCTTTGACTCATTCTAGCCAGTGCTTTTCTTCCCCCACTTTCCCCTAAACAAAAATAATGCATATGTTTCTGGTTTAAAATTGGAGCTGTTCAGATCTGCAAGTGCTATTTCAGAACTTCATTTCTTCATCCCTTTTTCAGAAGTTCTGAGCATCAGCAGTGGGGGGAAGGATTATTATCCCAGCTTTTAGAAAATGGCCCAAACCAAAATCCTAGATCCGTACCCCTCCCAAACTTTGAATCTAGGTATGAACTTTGCATCTGAGTGTCTCTCAACTTTATTTTATGGGCAAGGAAACTATGGCACACCTGAATTGAGCTGTTTGAATTCATCAGTCAGTGGCAGAGCTAGGAATAAAAGCCAGTGATCCTGATTCCCAGTCCTGTCCTTAAGCCACTGGCAGAGGGACCCAGATCTTATATTTACCTGTTGGGTGTGACTTTGGAGAGGGGCTTTTTGACCACATGTGTCTCCATTACTATATGAAGCTAGTTCGGGTGGCCTTATTTTCCCCTCTGAGTGCTTCCCTGTCCCCTTCCTTTACTTGGCACAGCAATCATTTCCCTCTTTCTCCAGATCAGTTAGATCAGCTTTTTATTTTATACAGTGATGAATGTTCCAGGAGCAAATGCACTGCTCCACACCAGCATTACTAGCCAATATATTCTTCCAAAACAATTGCCCAGAAATCAAATGTCAGTTTGAAATTAGCCAAATTAACATTGTCGTTCCATGAAAGCCTGAGGTAATCTAAGAATCTGGCTGCACCCACACCCACACCCACACCCACACCCACCCTGCTGCTCTGGCAGAACATAGACAGTGAGGGCCACGAGTGGGCTCACACATTATTTAGACGGATGTTACCCTATTCCTATACACTACAGAAAGGATATTAAACGTCATGCTTCAGGACTTAAGCCCAATCTCTAACAGAGATCAGAAAGAAATTTAATGTCTGGTAGGAAATTACCCTACTGTGGGGTGCTAACACCCTGCTCTGAAGTAACCAGTGCTACCCATTGTCAGCGACAGGATACTGGACTAGATGGACTGTTGATCTGACCCAGTATGGCAATTCCTTTGGTTTTATATTCCTAATTTTAGTGATTTTCACCAGTTGAATATCTGCCCTATGTGCACTAATTTTCATGTGTCCCCTTTATCTGCAGTATTATTGTAATATAAATTAAGCCTATTTGTCTCATATGGTAATTTGACCTGTTGGTACTTCTGGTTGCTGCTGTTCCCATTGGAAATTATTATTCTTGGTTATTATGGTCTGAGGTAAAATGGCTGCTAAATTTCATCACACTGAACCTCCTGTTAGAAAATAACTGTTGGTCATCCCTCTGTATAGGAGTGAGGCAACTACCTTTACTGGTGGGTCTAGTGTAGGGCTGGGTGAAATTTTTCATCTGAAACTTTTTCCCAGAGAAAATGCAGATTCAGAGACATCAAAACATATTGCAAATTCATGTCAATGTCATCTAAAAAATCCCCAACTTGAAATGTTTTGTTTTGATGTTTTCCAAATGAAATGTTTTGATATTGTTTCCAAATTTCCTTTAATTTTATTTTTAAAAATATTTAAAAATGTCTGAGAACAAAAATGATTTGATGAAAAGAAATGGTTCGTTCAACCCCAAGCAATTTTTTGTCTCTCTGCTTTGCTGAAAATGTTTGACCCAAACTGATTTCTTTTTCAAAACTGCTGGCAACTAGAAAAACTATTACATGTCCCACTCTAGTTTAGTGCAGTTACAGAGTCTGCCTACGTTTTTTGGTTTTACCATCCAACTTTTGGCTTGTCCACGTCAACTGGGAGACTCAAGTGATGTGCTGGGAATTGTATCCATGTGGATGGGAACTGAGCTTGCCAACCGAACACAAGCATTGTGCTGTAACAACTTCCAGGTGCAAAGTCTAGCTGACAAAAGGGATGATGGTTGGAAGGAATAATTGTCTCTTAGATTCCGCAGATTTTTTTTTAATATGACAGTTGATGGGGCTTTGCTAAATTAAGTCTTTTCATTTCATATTTGAGTGGTCATACTTTAAATGCAGATTTTTATCACAAAGGAGTGAAACTACAAGAGGCTTGGAATTTGGGTTGAATTCAGCTAAGCATGGCCCTCTCAGATACTGATTATCCTGACAAAAGGTCTTGTCTCTGATCACTGAGATTTTCAGGGATCAGCCCTCTCTCTGTTAGACTCTTTAGTTTCATTGGCTTCACAGATAACTGTGGTGGCAAAAAAAACCCTCCCACTTTTGTCTGCAACTGGCCAGAAGACTGCACCACACATGTCACATACAGTCCTGCCCGCAGTGAGCCATGCATTCATGATCTCCAGTCTTCGTTATTTTGCACCTCATTGTCTGTAGGTCTGAAACCACGCACACTACAAGAGCTTGGCCGGATACGAAAGCCGGTCTGCTTAACAACACAAGTCATGAGCACATCCCCTCAGATCTCTGCTCCCTCCCTGGGCACCATTTCAAGTTGTCTGTCCTGATATTCAAAGCTCTCCATGGGATTGGACCCAGCTACCTGAAAGACTGCTTCTATCTCCACAGCCATAACATTCCATCAATGACAACTACGACCAGTAAGAGACAGGTAATTGCTGGAGACAAAACTGCCCTAGGAACTGAACCTTGACTTATTCCTGTAAAAAGATGAGTGACTACAAATCTCATCACTTTCAGAATTTTAAATGCAAAACCCATTCTGTGGCTTAGATTGCCCTGTGGAAGTGTCATCCACTCCTAGCCCACCTTGATCTCTGGCCCCAAGTCCCGGGCCCCCCAAGCAAACTCATCAACTAACTAAATGTATAGCTCCTCCAGGAAAGGAGAGAGCTGGGGACACACAGATACTAAAATGAATGAGGCCATATAAAAGCCTACATAAATAGGTCAAAGCACAGACAGATCTATTTTAAAAAGAAACTCTGACATTTTGGGCATACAGTACATGACAACCTTAATTATAACATAGAAAGGAAAAATCAGGTCCAGTAAATGCTGCTCACTTGGTTCACTAGCACTTTGGATGAGCATTAGGACATTGCTGCAGAAATAACTCCTGTGTGCTGAACAGGAGACTTCTTAGCTTTTTTATGAACTTTTCAGTCACTGCCACCCAGAATGCTGACATCACTCATTGCTACTTTTGCAGCAGCTTCCTCTCTGTTACGTTTTTATTTAACGCTCTGCGTTTTTCTGGGACCCCTTTGTAAGGACAACAGCAGTACACCCCTGCCTGCAGAGCTGGGGTTTATGGCATGCCTGGCCCTAAGGAGTTAATTGCTTTTATTACATAATCTGTTTAAGATTCTGGCTAGATAGGAAACGCACGCCCTTTCTCTCCTGCCATATGTTTGCACACTTTATATTGCTCTCCTCTGCTGTGCGTAAGCCTTATGCCACTTAATATACAGTAACTCTCTGTGTGGGTCTGTGGAACTTTGCTCTGTTCCAGAGCTGCTTATGCTGCTGTGATTATGTGCGTCGGGGGGAAGAGAGGCAGTCTACAGATACGTCTACAGGAAGCACCAGCACTAGTTACAAAGTTTTGAAAGCTGCTGATTTCTGCCATCTCTTGGATCCCTCCGAGTTGAAAACCACCTGGTCATAATGCCGTCTTTTGATGAGGTTTTAAAAGAAGCTGGGGAATTTGGAAGGTTCCAAAAGAGGGTCTTTTTCCTCCTCTGCCTGACAGGCATAACTTTTTCATTTCTATTTGTCGGAGTGGTATTTCTTGGGCACGCACCAGAGCACTATTGGTGCAGGATCCCTGGTGCAGCTGAATTAAGTGAGAAATGTGGATGGACCCTTGAAGAGGAGCAAAACTATACTGTGCCAGCTCTGAACCTGGTGAACAGGCTTTCCAATGGGCAGTGTGAGAGGTTTGACATAGAATGGAATAACACCTTTGTGAGCTGTGCAAACCCACTGTCCCGCTTTACTAATCACAGCTTGGGCAATGTGTCGCTGACTCCATGCCAGGGTGGCTGGGTATATAAACAACCCCACTCAACGATCGTCAGTGAGGTAAGGGAAATCCATATTTTCATTTTTCATTGTCGGATATGTTTTCATTGTCGGACATGTTTTCATTGTCGGAGCAGGATTGTAAAATAAAAATTGGTTGTTAGAGCAATGCATATGGAGTATAGATTTTTTTTTTGATGAAAACTTTATTCTTGTCCTATTAAAAGTTTCTATGACAGTTACAAATGAATCAGGCTATTGAGTATTATCAAGCAGCAATGCAGCTCACCAATTACAAAAGCAGTTTCTCCTCTCTGGGTATTCACACCTCCAGATCACCTACTGGAAGTGGGCTTCACCCCCCCGATTGAATTTACCTTGCTTTCTTGCCTGCTATTTATACCTGCCTCTGGAGATTTCCACAACATTCATCTGATAAAGTGGGTCTTAGCCCATGAAAGCTCATGATCCCTAAATTCTGTTAGTCTATAAGGTGCTACAAGACTCTTTGTCGCTTTTGCAGATCCAGACTAACATGGCTACTTCTCTGATTTTAGGAATGAGTGAGCTAATAGGAAAGATCCTTAATATTGACTCTCTGGAGCAGATGAACTCAAATGGAGATACTGCTTTCTTGCTGTTGTAATGCTGGACTAAAATAAACAAAGAGTAATGTCATTGTAACTGAGGCATTAGAGTAGTCATTTAAGGGCAGGTTCTTGGCTGGTATAAATCAATCTTGTTCAACTGACTGCTGCTGATTTATACCAGCTCGTAATCTGGCCAGTTTATATAGATAATATATAATTTTTTTAGGCAGCATCTAGACTTACTAGCAATAAATAATTAGTATCTAACCACTTCTGTGTCCCTAACCTTGATAAGAAAATAAAATTACAGGGGTTGTCATTAAAAAGTCATATTTTGCCAACAGTTACCACTCTCTGGTATCTGAAATGCCAGGATTATTTCCTGACGAATGGAAAACTGCAGTCGCTCTGTTACTCCATTTGTGGTAAGTGTTGGCAAATAGTCATTCTCTATTGGGCTGCAAAAGGACAACCAATAAGTTGTGCTAGAAGATCCTGATTATAGACAGGTAGTCAGTGTGGTACAATGTGACTCTAATCCATAGACTCAGCACTAGAGATGTTTGTGTATGTAAATGACTGTGATAACTGTAGTGCTCGGAAACACCATAACTAAAATACATTTAAATAAATTAGGTATGTACACACACTTCATGAAGTGTGACATACTATATCAAAACCACCACATGATTTGAGGGCCATGCCCATGGTCCTGATATCTTCCCATTATTATTTATTTGTATGTCATGACCAGGACCTGGGCAGTCAATCCTAGTGGTTGGAGCAGGAATCAGGGCACGTTGGGTACCAGGAGGTCAGATCCAGGATAGACCAGAGGGCAAACTGAGAGTCAAGTGTCAGGAGGCAGGCTGAGTCAGATACCGGGAGATCAGAGTCCCAGATAGGCTAGAGGACAAAAGCAAGAGTCAGGGACTGTGAGGTCAGAGTCCACAATAGATCAGAAGGCAAACTGAGAGTTAAATAAATCAATCATAGAATATGAAGGGATCTCAGGAGATGATCCAGTTCAACCCCCTGCTCAAAGCAGGGCCAATCCCCAAATTAATTCTTCCAACAGATTTTTACCCCATATCCTTAAATGGCCCTCTCAGAGATTGAACTAGCAACACTGGGCTTAATAGACCTGTGCTCCAACCACTGTGCTAGCCCTCTCCCACCGATTTAGGAGGCACGCAGGATGGGAAGCTGGTGTCTAGGGTCTCTCACAAGCAAGGTCTGGAGCAGAGAGAGGCAGGCAGTCTATGTTGTTGCTCAGACAGCTCCCTTTCATGGTGGTTAGTACTTCCTGCTGAGCCCAGTCTCATAGTAGCCTCCCATGGGAGCCCAGCCTAAGCCCCCTGTGGTAATGTGGAGACAGCAGCAGCCCTAAACCCTGAGCCCTGCAGGTTCTCACATTATGATCAGGACCCCCTTGTGCTAGGTGCTGTACAAAGAGACAGTCTCTAGTCCAAAGATTTTATAATTTCATCCTCCTTCCCTCAGCCCGTCCTGTCATCAGTTGTTCTACTTTGTCTCTTTTTAGGTGATGACATCTTCAGGGCAGGAAAATTTCCTTATATGCATTCCATAAAGTGTCTAGAATGGGGATGGGCAAATGTTTTGGTGTGAGACCACCTCAGGGTATGGAAATTGTATGGTGGGTCATAAATGCTCATGAAATTGGGGGTAGGGATGTGGGAGGGGGTGCGAGCCAGAAATGAGGAGTTCAGGGTGCAGAAGGAAGCTTGCGGTTGGGGTGTGGGCTCCAGGCTGGTACCCTGGGGTTCAGAGGGTGGGAAGAGGATCAGGGCTGGGGCAAGCTGTTGGGACATGAGGGGGTGAGGGCTTTGGTTGGGGGTGCAGGCTTTGGGGTGGGGACAGGGATGAAGGGTTTGGAGTGCAAGAGGAGGCTCTGGGCTGGGACCAATGGGTTCAGAGGGTAGGGGTGGGGCAGGCATTTGGGGCACAGGGGAGAGGAGTTCAAGGATGCAGGCTCCAGGTGGCGCTTAGTGCAAGCAGCTTTCTGAAGCATGTCCCCACTCCAGCTCCAAGGCACTGCCTGGCGGTTCTGCGCGCTGCCCCGTCTGCAAGCGCCACCCCGGCAGCTCCCATTGGCCAGGAACTGCAGCCAATGGGAACTGCGGGGCAGCGCCTGCAGATGGAGCAGCGCGCAGAATCGCGTGGCCATGCCTCCGCGTACTATGTAGGAGCTAGAGGCGGGTCATGCTGGCTGCTTCCTGGGAGCTCTGCAGAGCGGGGCAAGCCTCCAACCCTGCTCCCTGGCAGGAGTAGAGGGCCGGATTAAATGGTGTGATGGGCGAGATGTGGCCCGTGGGCCGTAGTTTGCTCACCCTGGCCTAGAACATTGTATGCCCTGAATAAATGTTAAATAAGAGCAACTGAGTGGCCTGGATACTGGTAAATGGATACAGAGCTTCCACCTTCAGGTCATAGAATCAAAACTGGTTCACTTTAGAAATAACAGAAAATCAGTATAAGCAAATGAGTGCAAGCTGTCTGAAATGCGTTGGTGTCATAATTTACTCCCTGGCAGATAAGAATGCACACCTTCGAAAACATGCGTCTTCACTGAGCAGATTTGTTTGCCATCTCAGCGATGGATTGAATGGGCGAGGAAAATTAAATATGTTCAGATTCCAGGTGAGGGTTGAACCTCACTGACAGGGGAAACTTGCACTGCAACCTACTTGTCCTGGAGATGTACAGAGAAATTCAGCGTCCAGGGCTTTCAGTCCATAATATTTCATAAACAGTATCATTTAACTGACATTATTTTTAGAATGGAAATTAGGAGTGGGTGGGTGGCAGGCGTGAGATTACTTTTTTGCCCCATTTAAGTGTCAACCCTGATGGGTTCAGAGGGTAGGACTGTCAACAGCTGTCAACCCTGTCAACCCTGACTGCTGAAAGTGGGTGAGCAAAACAGCAATATAAAGCTTCACTCAGTCCATTTACAGCAGCAGTAGGTAAAAGATTATTTTGTATCAGATGCAACCACTATGATTTTGCATTAGCAGCAAGAAAAGAAACCCCTCCCTGCTCACTAGCTAATGCAGAGAGAAAACGAAACGTGTGGGTTGTCAAAGCAAGGAGTTGGAGCTGAAGTTCAAAGTTCTGTTGGCAAACCTTTTAGGCTGTACCACATTCACCTGTGTGGTTTTGATTTTCACCACTGTTGCCTGTCAAATCCCTTACGGAAAAATAATGAGGAAAAGGGGTTGAATGGCCCCGATAAGGTGGGGGGGAGGGAAGGCCAGTGAACAAGTGCTCTGACTCACTAATGAGATTTTCAAAGGCGTGAAGGCTGTTAGGCATTCATTTCCCATTGGACATGTCTGGAAGTTGGGCCCTAATTATCCTTTATGCCTTTGACAATCTACCCCCTAAGCCTCTGAATATTCTTCTGTAAAATAACAGGCCCCTGTACAAAGCCGAAAGACAAGGACATAAGACTAGTAATAGGCTAGAGTACATCTCCTTCTTTCCCAGGTGACCATATGGTATACCAAGTAGCAGCATTCACAGGACTACTTTCAAACTCCAAAGGCCTGATCCAAAGAGTTCTGGGGTCAATGGAAAGACTCCCATTGACTTCACTGGGCTGTGGTTCAGGGCCCAAGAGTCCTGTCCCAGTAGCTTGGATCCAGCTCCAACATACCTAATTATCAGCTTCACCCATTTACTAAGCAGTGACATAGTAGGCAATTTGCAATGTAAGCATGTTAAATACAACACAGTTAGGGTTAACTTAGTCTTCCCTTTCTACGTTAGGACTTCCATAAAATGTAGATGAGAAACCAAGTAAGACATACTAGTGTCCTATCTAATTTGACCATTGAAATAGCTACATTTTCTAATGTGCCTGCTCTTTGTAAATGCTTCATTTTTGTATAGATGAACTGGTCTTTTTGGACTTTGTTTAAACATGTGCGAGTTTACCAAGAACATGACCAGGGAGATTAAGTCAAAAGGATGATTTAACATAGTAAGCTGAAAAGCAGATGTTAGTGAGAGGGAGGAACTTGAAAAGCAGCAATGCTGAAAGCAAGTTGCAGGGGCTATACTAGACAGCAAATTAGGCACAAGTTTGCAATGTGATACAGTAGCTAAAAGACAAATGCAAACACGGGCTGCTATACAAAGATGTCACTCCACAGATCTGGTGTAACACTTCCACTCTGTCCGACGCTTATGCAATCACACCTGAAATGCTGCATTCAGTTCTGAGCACCTCATTACCAGAGAGATGAAAATGATCAGAGGACTGGAGGGATTGATTTATGAGGAATTATGAAATTAATGAAATATGACGAGTGGGTTTCTCATCTTTGCTCTGATCCCTTCACACTGCTATGGTGGTGCAAAAGGGTCTGGATCTCTCTGCGGGGAACACTTAAATGTGGTGTCAATTTCTATTATTTTATGCTTAGTTAATTTGTTAAACTTTTTCAAAGTACTTTCACAGGCATCTTTAGGTACAGTAACCACTATGTAAAAGTCATTGTTTGGTTTGATGGGAACTCCAGAGCTGGTACATGAGCAGCACCTGAAGAGCCTTCTGCCCATTCCATTGAGCTGGATTAATTAAATTACACCTAGGGTAGATGGCTGGAAGTGGGCCCTTTCACAGTGAGGTATTTGGAGGAGGAGAACAGAATCCACTGTGATGTCCATTATGGACCACACTTGGCAACTCTATTTACTTTCTTTAGGCCTTACTGATAAGTGAAATAGCAAAACCTAAGTGTCATTTATAAAACATTCTTTGTATCTTATGGAGGTACAACAGCAAGTCCTCTTTCTCTTTGTCACTGCAGTTTGAAGTTTTGCACATTGTATCAGGATGGGTCATGGACTCTACAGCTTTGGGTCATGCTTTTCCTTGCAGGCACTTAAAATCAGACCGAGTTGCCTTACAAAAGTCAAACCTGTTAACTCTCAGTACATAATGCAGCTAGAGCCCTTTGGCTCCCTAATCCTGAGGTGGAATGAAGCTAGACAGAGTAGTAATGAGAATGATTTTAAGGTGCAGATTGCAGCAAATGCACTGAACTCAGTTTGACTTTAGTGGTAAAACCTCACAATAATTCCACAACTGTAATTAAGTTTCCCTGTGTAAGAGAACACACAACAAAAACTCAGTGAAAGTAAGTATTTGGAAATACTCCAAAATAAAATCAAACATTGTTTCCACTTATTTTTATTGAGTTTTCGTTACTACTCATGACTCTGGAAAAATAAACTAGTGGGGTCAGAAGTAGGTTTAGAATCAAATGGCTTTGTCAGATTTTTCTGAGAAAGGGAACCATAGATAAGATACAGATCTTGGCCTAAATTCATCCCCCACTTATGTCAGATGATATAAGTATAAATAATGCGGGGATCCAGATTACATTCTCTTAGGAATTGGTGTGGAGCCTCTAAAAGCCACTTCTGCAAATGGGTGGTGCAGGCTGAAAAGAGGATGTGGCTAGGGTGTAAGAGGATGCACTGATTCAGCAGCTCCATACAGAGGAGCAGCAATCGGAAAGAAAAAAAAAAAATTGAACCTAGATAATTTCCACAAACTGCTGATAAAATGTTGCCCAGGGTGGGTAATTTTTATCCAAACGTTTTGGCAATGATGACGCCTAGTGGTATGTTAATGGATTACAGACAAATCTACAGATTCAGATGCCAGCAGACAGAGTAATCGATGGATTCATCAACTGCTCCTAGCAAAGCTGGTGTGTTCCAGATTTAATAGCAGCCTTTACTGGTGCACATTTAGCATAATGGACTGATTCCAATGTGGCCTCTCCGCAACACTTCCCTATGATGAAAGTTATGTAATTTTGAGATTTGGCAACAACCCATTGCCCAAGTGTGAGGCCTGAGAAGAATAAACCATCACCAAACATTATCCTACTAAACTTGTTGCAAATAAATCATCATGCTCTTTTACCTGGCAGCTGTCTCAAAAAACCCAAACAATATCAAAGGGATCTGTAACCAGCTCAGTAATGTTTACCTTATCACTTTTACAGTGTCTTAAAGCAGTGAATAACATGACAGTCAAAGCTGGAGTGGAGAGAAAACAGCTGCTCCTTTTTCTATACTACTCCAGAAGAATTCATTCTAGAGTACAGAAAGGCCCCAAAGCCTACACTTACCTTGATTAGTATGTCTGGGGTAATACCAGAAATCAGTGCTACTCTGTCATATTTCCTATATTATGTAGGGTTTGAGGGGGAGTGAGAGGGTGGCTGGCGTGGACAAAGGGGACTGATTTAGTGCCAAGAGATGGGTTCACTACAAAGTTCTCAGTAAGGTTTCCCCCCCATATAAAAATGATTGTGTAGATCTTCACAGACCCATTTATTTCAGTGAAACTGCTTCAATTTACACTGGCTGAGAAGCTGAGACATTGACTTCACATGTCTGATAACTGCTATTTTTTTCTGTTTGCACAGGGTTGGGATGAGTTTACAAATCTCTCTTTTATTTTGCCAGTGTGGAGGCAGCAGTGGTAATAAAGGAAAACTTTTTTTAACAAAAAGGAGGAGGCCAATTTCACATTAGAAAGCTTGGTATCATTCTGGGTGGTCCAGCCAGCAGATCTACAAGTGATTCAAGCTGGACTTTGAAGGCATGTGTGAAAATTCAGGCAAAAAAAAACAAACTCAAAACCAACCAACCCCCCACTACTCAGGTTCTTGTGGCACAGCAACTTAAGAGCAAAGGGAAGTCTGGCCCTCAATTTTTCTTTGTCATTATTGAGTGCCACCATGTGCTGACCTCTGAGCAAGTGAGAGAAGAAAATATGCCCCGAGAAGGTCTCTCAGCACATCTTGTTTTGATAAAACCAAGAAAAAGGGCTGTTTGCCTCACTCCCCCTCCCCAAGTTGAATCACCTTGAAGTTTGATTTCAGTGACGTGCTGATGAAAAGTACTTTGGAGAATGAGAGAATCTATATACCCCAGACTGGGTAGCAGCAGTCCAAGCTGTCCCAGATTGCCCTAGCAATGTACTTCCACCCTCCCCTGGAGGCACCACCTGCAGGACTGAGAGGATAAACTGGTCTTCTATTAATACTGCCAAGTAGGATGCCCATTTTGCTGGCATTTTTTTTCAAATGGACACTTGTTCAGCTAGAAGTGGGCTGAGACCTTCAATTCATTGTAGACAGGCATAGAAAAACACCTAGTATTGTTCAATTAATGAAATGATAGCTGTCAATCAAATAATTACTTATCTCACCTCTCTGTCGTGAAGCTTAATAGTGCCTGACTTTCAGATCCTCAGACCAAAGGTGCGATCCTTCTAAATCCTCTGGTGAATTATTATCAGGTAAGGCAACCCAGGGTTGAATCTGGTAAAGCAGGGAAAGGCATACGCAGAGCTGAAGGATTACAGGCTAAGCTTTCCAGCATTCCGCTCAGTACCAGAACAGAAGACTGTCTTTAGTTGTATTACAGAGATGGGAGGCCCGATCCAAAGCTTATTGAAGTCATGGAAAGACTCTGTCAACTTCAGTAGCCTTTGGCTCAAGTCCCAGATCACTTGCACCTCTATAGGGAAATGTGAGGTGCTGCTGAATACCTGCAACATCCATTGCCTTCAGTCCTTGAACTACACAGAAAAACATTGTGAACTACTTGCTATTCCCCTAACTGAATTTGTGTCAGTCCCAAATAAAAAATATCTGCCCTCTGACAGACATACTGCAAAGGGAGACACTGTGATAACCATTTTGTTTTCCAGGTATTAGTCATGAGCTTAACCTTCTCAATGTTCATTTCAGACCCATCTTCCTCCTTTGTTTAAAGGTTATTTCAGCTGTGAAATCCCTAGGCATACTGGGGATTCTCTCCCGTCTCCCTAGGGAGATAGGGAAAAGATAGTAAACTATCTATCTCACTAAGCAAAATAGGCAAAGTAAACTAAAATGGTCCCAAATAATTGCACATGGGTTAAAAATAAATTTCATTGGAATTTGGTCTGAATGTCTAGGTGCTCAGTGGATGGTGAGAGCATTTAGCACCTTCCAGGCATCTGGCTCCTCACCAGGGATACTTCCATCCCCTACAATCCGGCAGCTCCAAAGGAGTGAGTGGGTGGGTGGGTGGAAATAATATCAGCTTTCCCGTCTTCCATTCCTTTATTTATAACACTGTGCAGCTGAGAGTCAAGGCACTGTCCTGAAGTAGGTGGTTTCTCCTCTCCTAAGCTCCAATCTCAACTGCTCGCAGTGACTGGTCTCTGCACGTCACTGGAAGGGAGAGCAGAGGATTAGATTAGTAGTGGTAGTAGTAGATTAGTAGTGGTTATGAATTCATCTACCAGGCCCTTTCTAGCCATTGTATTAAACTGAGGAAGAATACAGTTCAAGCATATAGTGTGGTAACGGGCATTTTGTTATGCACTGAATGGAAACTGTGTTAGAAAATGAAGTGCGTAGCCCACAGGCAAGTTGTCAATAAGAACATAATGTCCATACTGGATCAGACCAAAGGTCCAGCCCAGTATCCTGTCTACTGACAGTGGCCAATTGTAGGTGCCTCGGAGTGAGTGAACCTCACACGTAATGATCAAGTGATCTGTCTCCTGCCATCCATCACCACCCTCTGACAAAGAGAGGCTAAGGACATCATTCCTTACCCATCTTGGCTAATAGCCATTAATGGACTTAACCTTCATGAATGCAGCTCTAGGTGTTGTAAAATGTGGACATCCCAGCCTTACGCGGGGCATTACTGGTGTCTGTACAAGTGCAGTCATGGGTTTTCTGACACACACATCAATGGATGCTGAGGAACTGAGCCTGAAATTAAAACCTACCTACTTAACTAACTTCCTCCAGGTGTCAGGCCTTCCATTTGAATTAGACTCAGAATAGAGAGACAAAGTTCTGGTCTGGGCCGGAACTTTTCCAAATTTGGGAGAGAAAGAGAGCATGGTAGCTGAGAGCTAGAAAGGCAAATTCTCAAAATTAGATGTGAATCTAGATCAAAGCTTGCCCAATGTTTGTGAGATATTCAGATATTGTGAGATATTGTGAGGTTTTTGGTTTAAACTGAGCTCTCCGAATTCCTTTATAGTTTATTTTCAGCAGACGCACCATACAGCTCTGGTTTCACAGGGTTGCCAAGTTGCAAAGGTTAATAAGAAACAATGAAAGCTGATGCAAGACACGTGAGGCCCAAGCAGAGGGCGCTCTGGATTTTTGGCTTCTCTGCATTACTGACCTTGGACACCAAGCAGAGGACTGAGGGGGGGGGGCTTGTGACCCCTCCATTCTGAAGCCTGTATTTTCCTCTCCCCGGGCATAAAGAGCAAAGCATTCCTTTCCATACGTGTGAGCCCAGTTTGTGAACAGTTATTCACACAAATAATCTTAGTGACTTTCTTGGGACTATAGACATAAGTAACTGCTCGCCAGTGCGAGCACTGGATTCAGTCTGGTTCTTAGCTCTTCATAGCTACAGAACAGATACAGCCTGGTACATTTCTGCACATTTTTGCAGAGGTTTCACAGCTAGGACCGAGCGGGTGGTTTGGGCTCCATTCATAGAATCATAGAAGTGTAGGACTGGAAGAGATCTCAGTAGGTCATCTAGTTCAGTCCCCTGTACTCAAGGCAGGACTAAGCAATAACCTGACAGGTTTTTGTCTAACCCGTGATTAAAAATCTCCAATGACAAAAATACCACAATCTCTAAGATATCAGTTAATTCACCTAAACATTTTACACTACAGATCCTTTTGAAAGTACTCACAGTGCCTTACTCTTATCCACCGTCTCTTGTTTCATGGGCTTAACTACCCTGACAGAAAGTTTTCCTAATATCCAATTTAAAGCTCCCATGCTGCAATTTAATCCCATTGCTGCTTGTCCTATCTTCCGAGGTTAAGGAGAATAATTTTTCACTCTCCTCCTTATAACACCTTTTATGTACTTGAAAACTCTTACTATGTTCTCTCTGTCTTCTCTTCTCCAGACTAAACAAACCCAGTTTTTTCAATCTTTTCTCATAGTTCATGTTTTCTAGACATTTACATTACCTGAAACCTTTACATTCACCTTAAATTCATGCTTCTTGCTGAGGCTGTCAACCAAGGTGGCAGTTGCTAGTGAATTTTCTGAAATGAGGTTGATTTTCTTTTAAGAACTAGACTGAAATCACCAATTCTTTTCATCCAGGCCACCAAACAGCTTTCATCTGATGGTAACTTTCAGACACTTCTAGGGGTGAAAGTAACTTAAGTCTTACTGGTGTGGGACCTTGGATGGAAGGGGCGAGGCCTCATGCAGAAGAAGTGAGGCTGGGAGGGGTCAGCCTCCCCCAGCCAGCCCTTCTGCTCTGCCAGGCCCGTGCCTCCGTGGGCTCCAGCGGCGATTTAAAGGGTCGGGGCTCCAGCCACTGTTGCAGTAGAACGCCAACAATCCTTTGCACTGTATACACGTCTGTGTTAAAGGTTAACTCTGTTAATGAAAAGGGTGAAGAGCAGCTCTATGGAAGCTCGAAAGCTTGTCTCTCTCACCAACAGAAATTGGTCCCAGTGGTGCTGGAACAATCTGTATAAAGGGGCTGCTGAGAGCCAATGGACCAAAGTGCAAACCCTGTACGTGATGGAAATCACTTCAAGCCAGGGGTGCAGCACCCTCAGTTCTCCTTGTTCCAGTACCTATGGTTGGTTCAGTATAAGATATTACCTCACCCACCTTGTTTTTCTTACATCCAGCGACTAACACAGCTGTAACAACACTGTTTATATAATGAGCATGTAAGTGGAACTGGAGAGACAAAAAATAACAAAAAACAACCAAGAATTCTTAGCTACGTCAAGAATATTTAAATATATAGACCTGAGCAAAACTTAGGATTGACTTATAAGGTATCAGTTAATGCACTTAAGCATTTTATGCTATAAATCCTTTTGAACGTACTCACAGTGCCTTACTATTATCCATCGTCCCTTATTTCATGGAAAACACAAGTGATTTAAAGTATTTGACTGACTGATATTTTAAGGCAACAGTTTATTTCAGCTGTCAGCTGCAAAACGAGAAATGTATGTTGAGGTACAAGGGTATCGTAAAGGACGCATATTTTCCTTGTCTCTTTGGTGCACTCTCTCCCCACCCGTCCTTCATGTCAGGTTGTTCGCTTTCTCTCTGTTTATCTTAAATGTGGATTCACTTATTTCAAAAATAAATATATACTTTTAAAAGGATCGAGCGTATTAACTTTCCGAGGCAAGGAGCCCAGCTACCTCTGTGGACCAATCCTTCATGCTGTTCCATGAAAGAAGCCAATGGAGCTCCATGCAGACGTGTAGGGGTCCATTAGCACAGAACAGCTTTCCGTACTGTGACTTTTATGCTTGTAAAACACCTAGCACAAGAGGGCTTTTCTCCTGACTGGGGCCTCTCTGTTATTAGAATATTAATAATAATGGGAGGGTTTTTTCCAAAGCACCTAAGGGATTGTTGACTTTCATTGCGACTTATGATCCTAAGTTACTTATGATGTGCTTTTGGAAAACCCACACAAAGTCTTTAATACCAAAAGGCACCAGAAGACAATGGTCTCCACACTACTGGGCCTGAAAGGAGATTAGGTGTGTGTAGACTCTACAATGAGATAAATTTTGCCCTAGTAGAATAGGCTTGGAAAGTATGGCTCACATTTTCAATGAGGTCTCTACAGCTGCACTCATAGTTCTGTCTGTGCCAATAATCCATGAATCAAAACAGGATATTTAGACATCTATGGGCTCAAATTTATAGGCAATGGACCTGGTTCTCATCTCAGCTATGCAGGTTTTGTTCCAGTATAATTCCATTGACTTCAGGAGTCTTATTTACAGCCAAGTGAATGAGATTGGAATCCAACCCTGGGTTTCAAAAGTGGCAGTACCAATGCGTATATGTGAAAGGTGAATTTGCTTTGGTGCGAAGTGTTCACTTATCCTTGTTTCTCCTGGGAGAGATGATCTAACATTGATGCCTGATGCCACTTTCAGTGTTAGAAAAATGAGGTCCTGAACTCTCAATTTGGATGGTGGAATTAAAGGAAGTGATTTAAAATTCATTAGTTTTAAAATGTATTTATTTGTAACTTAAGTTTGCCTGTAATTCTGTTAAGGATTTGAAATCAAAAACATTTTCCTTTCATGATGTTTATTTTTGAAGTGTTTCATTTTTAAATCCTTTTAATTCTGTGCTCACAATTATCCATTTTAGCTCTGATGAGACAATAACTTTTACTTTTTCTGCCCATTTTACTTCTGTGATTGCAGGGCTTGTGGACAGAAGTCTTCTGTCAGGGCTTTCTGTTTTAAGAGCAAACAAGGTTGTCAAATCCTAAATAGGCCTTTGTTGCATTGGTCTCCTTGGTGAGGGGCTCTTTACTGCGGTACAACATTGAACTCCTTTGTTTATTTGCTAGCTTGATCTCTCTCTTTAAGACCTTGACCTTACATGGTGCTGAGCAACCTTAATTCTCATTAAACAACATGTTTTGGGGCCTATTGGTTCAGATTCTTCCAGCAGGTGTTTCCAATATATTTCCAGAAAAGTGCACCACAGAGGGTAACTGCTTCCTTACTCCATCTCACCCCTCTGACTGGTTATGCTCCAAGATATCACGTAGAGATTCATTTCCCAGTGACTGGTAAGGTGATTTCCATAGGCTCACTTGGAGAGAAGTGGGAGGCTTACTGGTGCCATTCTTGCTTTTCTTCCACCTAGTCCTCTTTGCTTATTTTTTCCACTACATTGTTCCATTTCATGTTTTACTCTACAGAAGATCAGCTGGCCCTTTATATTCTACTGATAAGCTAGTTTTAAAGACCAAATAGGCTGTGTTTGCCTGTGTGGGTGGTTTCAAACATTCGTCCTGAAATCTCTAACCAGTGATAACGTCACAGGCGTGTGCAAGTATTTCTAAAGTCACTTTTAGAAAGGGCCATGTCCTTGAGAGAACTCTATGAAGTTGGACATTCTGGAAATATTTCATGAAGTTCTGTCCTTTCCGTCCTGCTGGTGTACCTATTTAAGAAACAAAAAGGTAAGAGTACTCTTTAAAGAGTAAATGTGCAATCACAGGTTCGTGCTTTGGAATTTGTGAAAATTCCACAGCAGTTATTGCGACACAAGAACAAGTTTTGTTCTTGGAAGAACCTAATGATTCTACATATTCTGGCCTAGATTTATATAAGTAGAAGTCAAAAGCGAACACTACTCGGCATTCAAAAAGGATGAGCTGAGCTCCCAAAAGTCAACAGCTTGGATTCAAAATTATCAGATTTTTAAAAATAATAAATGTAGGGATCTTTGTTGTTGTTCTGGATTTTGAACCTTAGGATTCATATAGTCAAACTTCACCACCACCATAAGGGCTAGAAACTCACTTTTTTTTTAAAGAAAAAAGTTGAGATTCTCACTTAATCACAGGATTAGAGGAGCTGTGGCTTTAAGAAAATACAACTATTGTGAGACTTGCAGTAAAATCACAAGAGTTGGCAAAACTGAATTAGGGTCCTAAGTCCATTTTTAGGCACCTAAATAAGTGGCCTGATTTTCAAAAGCACTGATAACTTACCAGTTTGCATTGAGGCAATAATAGCCAGCAGCAATGAGATCATTGAGACCAGTAGGGTGTTGAGTACTTTAAAAAATTGGACCACCTATTTAGGTGCCCAAATATGGATTTAAAAGCTCCTTTTTAGACTATTACTTTTAAAAATCTTGGCCAATGTGAAATAGAAGATGTCTTCATTCTATCTAAGTATTTCTGTGCCCCCCTCATCGCTGCAGTGTTTGAGCTCCTTCATCTGATATATATTATTACGAGTGTGAACTTGAAATACTAAATGCATTGCAAATGCTCTGTACCTCAGTTAATTCATCTGTAAAATATGACTATTCTTACAGCTCATCCTTGGAAATTGTGGCTCTTTAATAAATAGGTGCTATTTAATATATAGCTAAAACTGCTGAGAATATTACTTCAGTTTATTCTTAACTTTGCTTTTGCCTAAATCCTCATTCTTGAAAAGGACATTCCAGTCACAGATCAAAAACTTTTGACTACAATAAGGTTTGCAGGACTTATTTAGCTAGGTTGGCATGTAATTGTTCTCCATGATGCTGTAAAGTAATTGCCAGCAAAATACTATCCACGCAACAAATGAATTTTTAATGTGGTTTTATTTTTGTTTCTGGTCTCTTTCCCTTCCTCTCCTCCCCCATGAATTCTTCAGATGAATGCAGCAGCAGCATGTTGTCATCCTATAACAGTTGCTACAATATAAAGAATTGAAGGGTCTGAGAAAGTTACTGCAAGAAACACATTTTCAGTCTGTCAAAAATTGGTTTGACATTTGTTTTCTGCACCGTCATAGGTCAAGCAGCTCTGCTTTTGCCTAGGAGGCACTAAGAAAAAAATTAAAACATTTGGGGATGTTAGTGATTTCCTATGGCTATAGCTCTGCATTTACTCTGAGTTAAACATAGATGCAGCATTTCCTTGCCAGCAGGCATGAAACTATTGTGCTAAATCTATATGATAACAAACCAATTCAAATATCTCCCCTGTTGAGGACATTTGGAGTACAAAACCTGAAACAAAGTAGCCTTTTGGGAAAGACGACCCATTTTCTATATGTTTAGTGAGTCCAGATCACTGCAGCTACAGTAGTGTGGCATTTCTCTGTGCCATTTGGGCCTGCCCTTGAACAAGTACACAACGAATAGGAAAGATGACAAGTCACAAGATGGATGACTCTTAATCTGAGACCTGTCAGTAAGAAACTGTATTTACTGAGAGATCCTCTGGGAGGAGAGAATGCATGGAAGACACTTGATTGACATATCTCCACACACAGAGATCCCACAAGTTAGGCATAGGTGTCAACAGTGTCAAGAGCTGCTAATAAGTCCGATAAAGAGATAATGGATACCTTACCCTGGTCTACCACTGTGAGGAGGTAATCAACCAGCAATATCAACACAATCTCTGTGCTAGATCTGGAACCAGACTGATAGGGATACAGGAAATCTATGAAATTCAAGAATTATTGGAGCAGCCTGCATTATCATCTTAATACATTTCTATTAAAAAGGGATGTCTTAGATGGGATGGTAATGGCTGAGGTGGTAAAAAACAAACAAACTTGAAAGTGGTTTCTCAAACAGGGATCAGAGCTGGGTTTTTTGGTTTTTGTTTATTTTTGGTTTTGTTTTGGTTTTTTTGGTCCTGGAACAATACAATTGCTAAAATGTTTTGCTTTGAGGAAAAATATTCCATCTCTGTGGGGGAATCTTATTATATCTCTTGCTTGTTCCCACAGTATAACCTTGTGTGTGCCAATGCCTGGATGCTAGATCTAACACAAGCTGTTCTCAATCTGGGGTTTCTGACAGGAGCATTCACTCTAGGCTATGCTGCAGACAGGTAAAGTATGTGTGTTAATGCAAGTCTACCCTTAGAGAAGCAGAAACATCTTGCACTGTAATCACCGTATGCAAACATTTGAAGTTTGGAGGTTCAGTTCAATTCCAAGAAGCAGATCCCAACTCACATAAACTTAACTTCCTGAGTCTGTAAAACTCGTCTGGAAACTACATGAGATTTGTAGTACTTCCTGGTCCTGTTATGACTTAAAATAGCATGGAAAGAGCCCTTCTTGTGATGTTTAATAATTTCTGTTCACATCTGGACTCAGGAAGTACAGAGGAATACAGAAATGAAAAGCAAGCATTCACAGAGAGTTTCAGGGTTGGCAATTTCTGAGGCAGGCACAAGGCCATTGATGAAGAAACCGGCTTCTTTGAGAGAGGAAGAAGAATCTTAGTGCTATAACCCTCCGAGTTCACACATAAGGCACAAATACCCATAGATTGACCACCATAGCCATGGTTACAGTTGGTCTTCAACATTTTTAGAGCTGACTGAATACTGCAAAAATGTGTGGGTGAAATCCAGCCCTGTAAATAGGGCCAATGCCAGAGCTAAGCACTACTTAAATCCAACTTTCCTTCAAAATAGGAGGAAGTCTTAGTTTAAGGAATTAATTTAGAATTAAAAAGTGTGCAGTCCTCATGCCAGCCCAAAGTACAAGGGTGAATTTCACTGTAGATGAATATTTCTTTGATTTGAAAAATTTTAACCTTTGCTGTTTTGTGCTCCTTTTCTATTTGCTATCCATGAATATCCTAGTAGGTGATTTTATTAGGCAGAGCACACAGAGAATATTCTCAGATAAAACACTTTGAACTCCTAAACAAAAGCATTTACAATAAAAGCCTCATTGTATCGAGAATTATGGTCATCCAGTAGGGGACAAACCTACCATGTGACCTACGTGTCCAATCAAAAGTGAACAGTGCAACCTTTGCATACCGAAGTCATAAGAACATAAGAATGGCCATACTATGTCAGACGAAAGGTTCATCCAGCCCAGTATTCTGTCTACTGACAGTGGCCAATGCCAGGTCCCCCAGAGTGAATGAACCTAACAGGTAATGATCAAGTGATCTGTCTCCTGCCATCCATCACCCCCCTCTAACAAACAGAGGGTAGAGACACCATTTCTTACCCATCCTGGTTAATAGTTATTAATGGACTTAACCTCCATGAATGTATCCAGTTCTCTTTTAAACCCTATTATATTCCTAGCCTTCACAACCTTCTCAGGCAAGGAGTTCCACAGGTTGACTGTGCGCTGTGTGAAGAAGAACTTTCATTCGTTTTAAACCTGCTGCCGATTAATTTCATTTGGTGACCCCTAGTTCTTATATTATGGGAACAAGTAAATAACTTTTCCTTATTCACCTTCTCCACACCATTCATGATTTTATATACCTCTATCATATCCCCCCTTAATCTCCTCTTTTCCAAGCTGAAAAGGCCTAGCCTCTTTAATCTCTCCTCAAATGTGATCTGTTCCAAACCCCTAATCATTTTATTTGCCCTTCCCTGAACCTTTTCTAATGCCAGTATATCCTTTTTGAGATGAGACCACATTTGTAGGCAGTATTCAAGATGTGGGCACATCATGAATTTATATAAGGGCAATAAGAAATTCTCTGTCTTATTCTCTATCCCTTTTTTAATGATTCCTAACATCCTGTTTGCTTTTTTGACTGACGCTGCACACTATATGGATGTCTTTTAGAGAACCATCCACGATGTCTCCAAGATCTTTTTCCTGATTAGTTGTAGCTAAATTAGCCCCCATCATATTGATGTATAGTTGAGGTTATATTTTCCACTGTGCATTACTTTACATTTATCCACATTTAAATTTCATTTGCCATTTTGTTGCCCAATCACTTAGTTTTGTGAGATCTTTTTGAAGTTCTTCACAGTCTGCTTTGGTCTTAACTGTCTTGAGCAGTTTAGTATCATCTACAAACTTTGCCACCTCACTGTTCACTCTTTTCAATTTATTCATAAATAATTTGGAGAATAGGATGGGTCCTAGGACTGGCTCTTGGAGAACACCACTGGTTACCTCTCTCCAATTCTGAAAATTTACCCTTTATTCCTACCCTTTGTTCCCTATCTTTTAATCAGTTCTCAATCCATGAAAGGATCTTCCCTCTTAGCTCATGACAACTCAAGTCATACAACAAAGCTCTCAAATGTGGTAGAGAGCAAGGATTATTTGAAAACATTCTTAAGTGAATAATTTTTTTAAAAGAATCAACTGACGATTTTTTTTTAATCTTTACACGGACAAGTCGCAAACAGAAAGAAGGAAAGAGGGTGAGCCAATAAATCATTGTTTGAAAGTATTTGCTTTGCCGTATTCAAAATAAAGGGATTTAACGCAAGGTTAACATTGGATGAAGACAAAATTTCAGGGCAGCAACTACAAACTAGTTACCTCATGATCAAATCAGTGACAATCATAATGCTTGTAAAGTGCCTTGACAATCTTGGATGAAATGATGATAGAAATAATTTATAATATTATAGAATTATACCTTATCCACAACATTTGGTTCTGCAATGGCCTCTGTACCACAAAGTTCAGAGGGTTTTACCTACAGCTGATAGAAAAATATCAATTATTTCTCTAGAATTTTTTTGTCATTTTGGTCAAAATTTCTTATTATTTTGTTTTGTGTCCTCTCTCCAACAATAACAACTCCCCTCCACCCAAAAACAAATCTGAAAAAAATTCAAAAATGGCTTTTGTTAAAAAATATTTTTTCAGTTTCTGGGGTATGTGTGAGGGAGGGAGGGGTATTGGTTGGTGGTTTTTTGGCCAATAAAAAAAAACCAGAAAATTTTGAGCAAAATGAACATTTTTATTTTGAATAAAAAATTGTTAAAAATTTGACTTTTTTTTTTAAACCAGCTCTAGTTTGGGCCTGTAGCTAGGTTTGGCTTGTCCATTAGTGTTGTTGGGCTACAATGGTTAAAACTCAATACTAATGAATACAAAATTAAAATACTGGAAGATTTATGCTGCTGCTTCATTTTGCATTTTAGTAAAGAGTAAGACATTTCCTACACAGGGTGTGACTGTACTTAAAATAATCAGTTTAAGGGAATAATCTTGCACATGTGGAAGTCAATAGCAAAAATTCAATTTATGTCAACAGGAGCATTCTAATTTCTATAATTTAAGTGCACCATGCAAAATTAGAAACTGTGTTCCAAAAACTGGGCCTAAACGTTTTCAGTCACTGCTTTAGAAGTGGAGACAGAGAGGCTGAAATTAGTCTCCAGTAGGAGAGAGTTCCACTTCCTAGGAGCCAGAACAAGAGAGACTTAGTTACCCACCATCGTAAGGCCTAGTGATGGGAAGTCTTATGTGACTGATAGCACCAAGACAAGACTTGGGAGGAGGTTTGAACTCCAGCTGTAAATTAAGTCGAGAAGGAAAATGTTAGTCATCTTTCAACATTTTTACTCTTTTTTTTTTTTTTTTTTTCAGATATGGCAGAATTCGTATTTACCTCTACTCTTGTGTTGGGGTAGGGTTATGTGGCCTCATTGTGGCATTTGCACCAAATTTTCCCATATTTTTGATCTTTCGCTTCCTACAAGGCGTATTTGGAAAGGGAACCTGGATGACAGCCTATGTCATTGGTAAGAGCTGTACTTTCCCCCTTTTTGGGTGGGGAAATTGATGTTGGTGGACAGACTACCTGAATGTGAAGGCAGGTGCAATCTGCACAGTTGTTCACCAAAGATCTGAGGTGAAAGGAACCAATGGAGATAGATCATCACTGGAATATAAATAACCCTGACTCAAATAGCCCTCTCAGAGGCCCTCTAATAACCCTGATATCTGTCTGCTCAAAATCAGCTGCCAAGCCATCCACCTCAATGCTCCATCCCTGGGAAACTTTTCCCCCTTAGCTTCACAAATGTTACGCAGAGCAAGCAGGCTGCTACAACCATGGGAATATTTTCCTCACTGAGGTCTAACCTTCCAAAAGATAGTGCCAGCGACCCTTTAATCTACCAAATGCACATTCAATTGACATTCTGCACCTTCTGAGCCTGTTGTTGAAGCGTTGCTTGCTGCTGTCAAGGTTTCTGGTGTAAGGCTTCCTGAGCCATGGAAGTAAGGGATAGGCAGGGTCCTCCAGGATCACTATTGGCATTTCCACATCTCCTCTTGGAATTTTTTGGTGTGGAAAGAAAGTCCCTGCAAGCAGCTCTCTGTACAGACCAGTGTTTCTGAAGATGTGTGCACCTTCCCTGACAACTCCACAGTGATGTTAGTGAAACAACCCCAGTGATCCACCAGCACCTGCAATACCATAGAAAAGGAGCCCTTTCTGTTGATTTAATATACCGCAAGATAGTCTGGGGCCAAAATTGGGATATGCGTGCCATCTATTGCCCCACTGCAGTTAGGGAATCCCATTGTTACTTCCCGTACGTTGAGTCACAGTCCTTTGGAACAGGAGGCAATTAATAGCACTGCACACTTGCATAATCACAACCTCTGTGGTGGATTTCCCAACTCCAAACTGATTTGCGACTGACCGATAGCAGTTGGAGTTGCCAGGTTCCACACAGTCATGGCTACTTGCTTTTCCATCATGTAGGCAGCTCTCATTTTGGTGTTCTTGCACTACAGGGCACAGTCAAGTTCCACACACAGTTCCAGGAAGGTGGCTTTGCACACCCAAACATTCTGCAGTCACTGCTCGTCCTCCCAGACCTGCATAACAACACAATCCCACCACTCAGTGCTTGTTTCCCAAACCCAATAGCAATGTTCCACTGTGTGCAGATGCTTTGTGAATGCTAATATCAATCTTGAATTGTTCCTTTCCCTGGCACACAGCAGGACAGGCTCGCGGATTCATTTTCAGATTTGCAGGTCATGAAATACTGTAGGATAAGTTGTGTTGTGTTCATAACAAGACTGCAGAGCAGTGCAGGATTCATGCTATCAGGAAAAGATACACACAGTTTACAGGGGCAGTTGAAAAGTAGTTGGAAGCTCATGGAATGATGGGATGGAGAAAACTGCATCATGGGACGGTGAGCCTGCCCCCATGATGCACTGTGATCCATTCACAGAACTCCTAGTGGCAGAAGATGGTGAGTTGCACAGTGTGACAGCAACCCATGGTGCACTGCTTTCTCAGCACCAAGTGATTTATTTATCCCTTTGCTTTACCAGCAGGTACGTTTAAGGCTAATCAGTGGCCTAAGTTACTATTCCACATATACTGATCTATGGGGAACATATACTTTATACGAAAACATTGACTTCAGTACACTTGGAGGTTGGTTCCTGTAATATCCTTGAGATATACCCTTCAAATTATTGACACAGTACTTTGGAACAATCCAAGAAGAGGCTGCCCCCAAAGAATCTTAGATTTTACACTGAACCCAGTTTTTACTGGGACAAGATTTTGGGAGTTCAGTGTATACAGATCAAGTCTCTGAACCTTGATGTTAAGGAGCTCTCAGTCACCAGTGATGCAAATTCCCCCACAGGGTCAACCTCCCCACAATCAAGTTCAAAAAAGAGGAGCAAAAGTAATTAACTTAATTCTTAAGTGCCAACTTTATAAACTCTTATAATGATAAAGAAACACAATAATACTAGCTTATTTTCTGCTATATAACAGAGCTACGTCATAATCCACATACATTATTTTCAGAGTTATACATAAAAAGAAATGAAAAAACAAACCAAATAAATCTAAACAGGTTAGTCCCCACAAATGCACAGTGAGCAGAGTTCCGAAAGTTTAGGTCGGAGTTCTCTTCAGTCTCAGTTATAGTCTTTGCTCATGAACTCAAAACAGTCTCCTGAGTCAAAAGCACCACAACAATATATTCCCACCTCTTGCTTGAAGAAATCGCCAATTGAAGCCAGTGAAGACTCTCTCTCCTTCTCTGCTGAACTGTAGAATGACTCAATCAGCTAGTCAGCCAATTAACCAACCAATCAGTATGAAGTATATAAATGAAAAACCCTGTTAAAATAAAAATAGAAAACTGAGAAGAGCCAAATACAGATCACTCTTTCTCCAGCATCACATTAAACTAAGAAGAGAGACTGAGACCCATACTGGTTAAGACAATTTAACTAAAACAGTTGGCTAAAAATCAAATAACATTCCAGGTATACAATTAAAATGAAAGAAGATAGTCATAGAAAGAGGAGATGCGAGGGGAAAACTAACAATGCCAGTGCTTCCCTGTGTTGGAGAGTTAGCCATAGCAATAGCCTGCTTTGGAATGCTTCAGAGTTAGGGGAAGCCATCCTGCTCCTGGGCCTGAGCTTCTCCAAAACCAAGTAGGTCTTGTGTCTTTTAATAAAGTAGCTCCCTAACTGTTTGCTCTCAGTGGACTCTGGGTCCAGCTACAGGGAGCCTATTGAGCATGACCAAAAGTACAGCACCCAGTTCCAGAAACTTCTGGACATGGAATGCTAACAGTGCATTGGCCTAGCAACAGTGACCCAGACAACTCATTCCTCCCCCTTTCTCCTCTCTAATAGCTCCCTATTAGGCACATGGGTTACACATAATTTTTAGAAAAGGGGCACCTTCAGTTGTAATCCAAGGTAGAACCCCCTGCATAACCATGAGCCACCATTGCAGATGTAATGTTTTTAACTTGAACAGGGTTTATTTCTGTTGTTTTTTTCCTCTCTTCAGTGACAGAGATAGTTGGCTCAGATCAGCGAAGGATTGTTGGAATTGTGATACAGATGTTCTTCACCCTCGGAATAATGATTCTTCCTGGGATTGCTTACCTGATTCCCACATGGCAGGGGATTCAGCTGGCCATAACACTCCCCAATTTTCTTTTCCTGCTGTACTTTTGGTAACGTTATTGTTTTCATTTTGATCTCTCTAGGTTCATGCTTTGTATTCAGATCTAGATCAGAGAGTTCTTAAAAAGAGGGTTTCCCTGAACTTTTCAGAAACTACTGTTGGATGCATTTCAGATTAAGACCTGGTTACAAAGTATGAAGTGAATAAAACAACTTTTTGGCCTGATAAAAAAATGTCTTTCTGATTAGTCAAAATATACAAGACCCATAGTCTGACATTCCCTAATAGATTTTACAGGTCTGGAATCCACCAAAAATGTCCCTCACAATATGGACTTCTGTTACCATTGGTCCATCTTCCAAAGTTCCCTACTTGCCTTGTAGAGGTCTCATAGGCCTGGATTCCAAATTAAACTTCTTTGGAGGCTCTCATATATATATATATATATATATATATATATATATATATATAATTAGTATATATTTATTAATTACATTTATTTGTGACTGAATATTGTCCCAGTAGTAGCCAAGGAATTTCACTCAGTTCTTTCCTAGGTGTTCACAAGGCAAGCAAACATTTTGAGCCAAAAATTGTTCCCTGATGTAATTCAGCTGAGTATACAAGAGATACACCAGGACTGAATTTGGCCTTGCAGAATTCAATGTACCAAGTATGAAAAGAGGGGAAGAGAGCAATGGTTGGTAGAACCACACCCATTAGAAGTTTTAAATGTTATTTTTGTTGTTGTTAATTTAAACTCTTTGACTCTGTGGCACTGTGATTCCCACACCCAGTATTCTACAAAGAGATTATTGGAAGGTCAGGATATTTTCCAAGTGCCAGGAAACACTTGATGGGAACAAGGACCTCACAGAGATGTGAATTAACTTGTATGTTTGGCATGAACACAAGCAATATTTCCTTAGAATGGAGTGGGAAAGGCCCAGGGTTGAACAGGAATGGAGAGTGAATTACCTTACCTTCTCTCTTGTAGGAGTGGTCCTCCAAGTCAAGGTTGAAGTACTTTAGTTAGGGCAGTGTGGGGGAAGCATGCACTACTGCTGAATCAGCTGCACCTACCCATCATTCTCTTACTAGCTGTGTGCCTCAACCCTGACCTGAAGGGAACTACATCTCTGGGTAAAAAGGTAATTCTTCTCCATGTCATTCACTCCTTTTCCACTCTGAGACTGTCAGCAAGGTGCCTCTTAGTGCAAACCCTGGTAGTGGGTTTTAATAAAACTTTGTGCCTCTAGAGTTACATTGGTTTTCATCTAAAGCCCCTGTCCTGTCACCAATTCCCTAAGCTTCTGGGCTTTAGGAAAGTTGAGCAAAACCTGACAACTATTTGAATAAAAAAAGATAAAGATAAATGGCTGAATGTTGCATATGAACTGTAGACAATCTACTAGTTCTCAAGCTGTGGTCCATAGACCTTCCAGGTTGTCCATGGCATGAAGTGAGAGTCAAGCTGAAGGTTGACTGGGAAGCTGGTCCATGGAAGAATTTCTATCTTGTTGAGAGGCTGAAGAATCACTGCATTAGGTGTTAATGCAGATGATGATTCCCATGGTTTTCTAAAGACACTATTAAGCAAAATCCTTGCCTCCCTCTGTGCTTTTACAGGGCAGTTCCTGAATCTCCACGCTGGCTACTGACACGCAAAAAAGGAGAAAAGGCATTAAACATTATGCGCACCATTGCCAAGCACAATGGGAAATATCTCTCGCCGCATTACTCTGAGGTACTTATCATATGCATGCTCCAGTTCTGTTTGATCTTTAACCAGTGGCCTTTCAATTCTGCTAGAATATATTCTGTTTGATTTAGAAGAATTTTACTGTATGACATCGTGAACAGATTGTCTAGCTCACTTTTTTTTCTCTTGAGAAAGAAGAAGTAGATTTATTGAAAGGACACGGATTGAAATGAGAACATTTCCAAGAAGTCATAAGATATGGGAGTGCTGAGTGATTAATGTAAAATTCACACCAAACATCCCATATCTTAAAGAACTCTACTTGACATCTTAAATCACTAGGAGCCATTGTATTTCATAATGGCTCATACTCAGACAGTATTGTGCAGTGGTCTGTCTGCTGACATACACCATGTGGAGGATGTGTCCGTTAATCTCATTGTGGAGCTGATATTTATCTCAGTCCTAAAAAATAAAGGATGAACAAGGGAGTGGGTTCTAAGTACTTAGTGGCCGGGGGGAGGGAGCTAGCTGGTTAATAAGATTCCCTAACAAAGTTGTTTCTCGTTTTAGTTTTTTTGGTCATGTCTTGTAATAATGTTTTTCTTGGTCAGCCCTAATTACAGACGTTGTGGTTCAGAGCCAAGGAGTAGGAACAATGCAGCAAAGGGGCCTTAAATTGTGTTGCAGAGTGGAGATTGTGTCTTTTTGGGTATTTGTAGAAAATCTAGCACAAGGATACCCTGATCCCCATCTCAATCTTTGAATGCTATTGTAATGCTATATTATTAAACATAGCATGCACAGCATAATAGCCCTTCCATGCCTATTCTGCTTGTTAAGGGCCACACCGAAGTTTAGAGGACATACTGATTTTAAGGTGAGGAGAAAGAACTAACGCGTGGGAGTGTTATTCAAGCACACTGCAGTTTTAAGTGGGCAGTATCAGCACTACTGTGCAATGACACCACTGCTCATGCTCCTCTCCTAGGCCATCATATATGGATAGCTGCATGAAAGCGTGTGCTGCTTCTTGCAGCATGAACTTACATGCTGAACCTGTACGTGGTTTGCCAGCCCTCCTGGACCATCGTTTGAGGGAATGAGGGCCCAGGAGACCTGGAAAATCCTGATGCCTCCATGTGCTCTTTGGGAGCTGCTGCTGCTTCCTCTGGCTGGTCCACCAGGTCCCAAACTCCTCTTGCCCAAAGGGAGGATCTAACAGGAGCTCTGAACTGAAACACACAGATTTGCCCTCCTCCCAAGAGTTTCTCCACAGGAGGGAAGGGATGGCCAAAATTTAAACTAGGGGAAGCAGACTCTGTATTGATTATGAGTTCACCATTTGCAAAAGGGAAGCTACCTGATGGAATCAGAATTCCCTTGTGGTCCTGGCTGGAGGTGAAAGGACTGATGTAGTTAAGTATACATTGTCATGGTGTTATGGCATTACATAGAATAATAGAATATCAGGGTAGGAAGGGACCTCAGGAGGTCATCTAGTCCAACCCCCTGCTCAAAACAGGACCAACCCCATATGGCCATGGACTATATCTCATCGCACTGAATGGTTTCAAAAAAAGGTATTTTCTTTAGCTTTAGGCATGTGGACAAATGGCCTATCAGTAACCGTCAGTTAAGATATCTGTAGGCATTGTCTACAAGCCAGGCTTGGAACTTAAATGTCAAACTTCAGTACCCCACAGGTTCACCTTAGAAGATGTGCTTTAAATCATTAGCTTCACTGGAGAAAATCCCTAGAGGACTGCTGCCTTTCCACCACTGAACATATTAAGTTATTTTTAAAGGAATGATTAATTTGTTACTGGTAAAGAAAAAATGTTTGTGGGAAATATTCACTCAGCAGCATGCTGAACAACACTGGTAAAGTTTCACAGTAAGCCCCAAATGGGTTAGAGGACAGATTTTGTCTATGATTCATGGATTTGTAATAACGAAACTGCCTCTCTTTTCACTGGGCAGGGAGCTTTGCTGTCAATGACTTCTTTGTGCAGCTTGAACACTAACAGCTGTGCTTTCTCACGTGGTCAGGCAGCTGAGAATATCTTCCTTGCGGGCATGCTGCAACCCCTGTACCTCATGAACCCAGAGTGACTCCAGGGATATAAAGATTAAACTGGAACCATCTTTAAAAAGTTACATAACAAGATGGTTCTTACAGACTCTGAGCATGCAGACCTGAGTTTGTTTGCATAGCATTACTTTGGGAGGCCTTCTGGTGATTACACATGACACAGGCTACATTTTAGTCATGAGTATTTTTAGTAAAAGTCATGGACAGGTCACAGGCAGTAAACAAAAATTCATGGCTCGTGACCAGTCCATGACTTGACAGAATAAGGAGAGTAATGGTTTCAAGTTGCAATGTGGGAGATTTAGGTTGGATATTAGCAGAAACCTTTTCACTAGGAGGGTGGTAAAGCACTGGGATGGGTTACCTAGGGAGGTGGTGGAATCTCCTTCCTTAGAGGTTTTTAAGGTCAGGCTAGACAAAGCCCTGGCTGGGATGATGTAGTTGGAGACTGGTCCTGCTTTGAGCAGGGGGTTGGACTAGATGACCTCCTGAGGTCCCTTCCACCTCTGATAGTCTATGATTCTATATACCCCTGACTAAATCTTGGGGAGAGGGGTGGCCCAGGGAGTGCCACAGGTGCTCATAGGGAGGCAGCCTGACGTGCGCCATGAATGCTTGGGGGCAGGTAGCCTCAGGGGATGCTGCAGGTGCTGGGGGTGATGGGTTGAGGGACTGCCAAAGGTGCTGGGGGCAGGGGAGTCTGGGAAGTGGTGACGTCTCTCAGCTCCTAGACGGAGGCGCGACCACACAGCGCTGCATGCTGCCTCTTTCCTGGGTGCTGGCTCCACAGCTCCCATTGGCTGGGAACCCTGGCCAATAGGAGCTGCGAGGGTGGTGCCTGCAGGTGGAGGCAGAGCTCAGAACCCCCTGGCCTCACCTCCCCTTAGGAGCCGAGGAACGTCATCACTTCTGAGGAGCCCTTCCCCCCACGGTAAGTGCCACCAAGAGCCCTCACCTCCTCCCACACTCTTGATGCTGCTGGGGGTGGGGCAGTGGCCCGATTCTGCCCCAGCACCGGCCAATATGGCTGGCCCAGGGGCCGTCCGAGCTTCTTGCCTGCTGCTGAAGAAGTCATGGAGGTCACGGAAAGTCACAGAATCTGCGACAAACTCGCAGCCTTATACATGACTAATTTGAAAGAGACTGTGCTACAATATACTCCATTGACCCTAATTTTCATAGAGCTCTTCTTCAGCTCTATGTAAGCTTGAAATCTTGTCTCTCTCACCAACAGAAGTTAATCCAATAAAAGATATTTCCTCACCCACCTTGGACAGAAGACTAGGAATTTCTCCCTTCAAGTTATTGTTCTTCCTCCACAAAAGTGGACAGCTTTGCCCAAATTTGCATGATTTTATTTACACTGTAAGAAAAAATTTCTTTGAATTTGACACAACTCACACGCAGAGTCAGTTACTCATGGTTGTTCCTATGATAAATATAGCCCTCATAAAAACCACATATTCCATTGCAAGAAAAACACCTGTGTGAAAAAGCATAGAAATTAATGTGTGTAAATATTCTATTATCCTTATAATTCATACATTCAGTTAACGAGAATTTTGAAATGTAAGAGTTCACCTGAGATATTTCACAAACAAGCTAAACTCTGACCTGCCTGACACCTTTACAAACTATTTTAACACACACATGTATCATTAGTTATATGTTTTATAGAGACACATATATTAGCAGGGATGGATATGTTGAAATATTCATATATATTTCCTTAACTAGTCATTTCCATGCTTTTTAGTTCCTATTTTTGTGTAATTGTCATAATGCTCTTGTTATGGAGTTTCTGTGAACATTATATTAATCAGAGGAGCAATCTTAGATTAACGACATTTTTTTTTTTTTTGGTATGGAAATAAGCAACATATTGGGCTAGTCATTTACTTGGCCAACAGAATATAATTAGAGGACAGGATGGCTGTAGATAAGTGAAGCATTATGATGGATGAGGTTTTGATTACCAGTGAAAGGCTAGGCCAGAAATTAGTAAATCATTTCCATTATGCAGGCCAAAATGATGTCAGTGTCACCCTCAGCCAATTTGGAATAGCATCTCTTGCAGTTACAGGCATGTAAACTGAAACAGTTAAGAGAGAAATGACAAGGAAAGACAAATGAGTGAGACAGAAGTCAGGGAAACTGTTAATGTTCTCAGATTAATCTCTCCTTTCTTAGTATTTTAAAAACCTGGACCTTAGAATATAGAGACTTGTATCTTTTCCCATCAAGCTTATTAAGATCTCAGCTGACATTCTTAAGAAACAGTCGTTATGACCCCAGGTCACAGCTGCAACTGCTTAACCTTGAGTAATATGTGAGCTGCACTTTGGATCTCTTCCTGGGACCTTTTTGATCTATAACTTCTGTCATTCCTGGCGCTGTGCCCAGGAGACAGTGATGTTTCAGGAAGTGCATTAATAGAGGTTCAAGTACATTTCTCATTTTTACTCGTACCAGAATTCTCTTCCAGATAATTATCTCTAGCTTTACAAAGTCATTAGTGTGTGGAGAGAGAGAAAGAGAGAGAGAAAAAAAATCCACCATGACAGGCATGATTTTGGCTAAGATTTCCAAAAGAGCCTGGAAGGATTAGGTGCCCGAAAAATCAGAGATTTTATTGGCACTCAGATACCATGTTGATGAATAGAGGTGACCGGAGGACACTTCTGTTTCACTGCAGTTTTCAAGGTTCTGAAATGTTGATTTTGTTCCACACCAGAACAAGTCAAAAGCCTTTTGCATGTTTTCTCAAAACCATAATTGTGTTGATATCTGAGCTTCTGATTGAGAGAGACAGAGAATGAATATGTGTAAGAAAGACTGGGACACTGCCTGGGATACATGCCTGATTCAGAGTGATCTGGGAATGAAAAACCTATACTCTGAATCATGCAGGGCAGGGCTTTGAACTTGAATGTCCCACATCCCAGAGCCTAATCAGAGAGAGAGAGAGAGTCTGTATGCCCCACTCCCTTCCCTCAGACCCCAAAACCTTCCTGATTAAATATTCATGGAAACCAATACGTCTCTGCATAACACTTCTGCTTTTATGGTATATTTTCCAACAAACTCCAGTAGTGAGTGTGATGCGAAGACAGATGAGCATTGTTTTGTTCAGTATTTGTATTAGCATTGTGATAGTAGGGGAACTGGTCATAATTTATTAAATGTTATTTTCAGTGTAACCCACTGTTCTCAGTTGTGCATAATTTCCCCCAAATTTAGTTTTTCTAGCTGAAATGTTTCACAGTTGGACTCCACCCAAGGGTGAATGTTTTGTGAACATTTGTGCAAAATCACTTCATCCATTTTTAAGTGACAGGAGAGAAGAACAAATTATTTTCCCATTATAGAAAAATACCTTGTCTTTTTAAAAAAAGATCTCTTGTGTTAAAATGGCTGGGATAGATATGAATATTACCCTCTCTGAGGAGAAATGACTTGAAGTATTCTAATGAAAACTGATGTTGATTAGACAGAGATGTAAGCCTTGGAAAATCACTCTCTGAACATAGGGTGACCAGATGTCCCGATTATACAGGGACAGTATGGATTTTTTGGGTCTTTTTTTTATATAGGCTCCTATTATCCCCCAACCTCTGTCCCAATTTTTCACACTTGCTGTCTGGTCACCCTACTGAACATGCACAGAAGATTTTGCTCATGTTGTTAAGGTCCTGATGCTGCAAAGACTTACACATATTCTTAATTTTATATGCTGTGACTGTAATTCAACACTGCACTTAAAGTGTATGCTTAAGTCCCACAGACTTCAAAGGCTTGTTAGGGCTTATCTTTGCTACAGGGGTAAGTCAACCTAAACTATGCTACTCCAGCTATCTGAATAACATAGCTGGAGCTGATGTAGCTTAGGTTGATTTACCCCAGTGTCTTCACTGCATTGTGTTGATGGGAGACACTCTCCGGTTGACTTCCCTTACTCGTCTGAGCCCTGGTCTACAGTGGGGTGAGGGGGAAGATTGATCTAAGTTACACAACTTCAGCTATGTGAATAACGTAGCTGAAGTCGACGTACTTAGATCTACTCACTGTGGTGTCTTCACTGTGGTGAGTTGACCGCTGCCACTCCCCCGGCGACTCCGCCTGTGCCTCTCATGGTGGTGGAGTACAGGAGTCGATAGGAGAGCGCTCGGGGGTTGATTTATCTCATCTAAACTAGATGCAATATATTGACCCCCGATGGATCGATTGCCGCCTGCAGATCCAGTGGGTAGTGTAGACATACCATCAGAGACCTGGAGTACCAGTTGTCCACCAAAGAGCGCTCTGCCATTGATTTAGGGGGTGTTCACTAGACCGACTAAATCAATCCCTGCTGCATCGATTGCAGTTACATCTATCTCCCTGTCGTGAAGACCAGGCTTGGTGCCATGCTGAATAGGCATGGGCTGCTGAATTGGAGACTATCACAATGCATAAAGTTTGCAGGATCAGCTCCAAAGCTTTGGAGTGCACAACTTTTACTGGAATTTTTAAAACTATTTTAGAAACAATGAGAGAGGAATCGATGAAGTACATCATTTAATATAAAATCTCCTTGCTCTTCCCAGGGTTAAGATATAACATGTCTTTGGGTACCAAGGGTGAAATTCTGGCTGCATTGACGTCAATGGGAAAACTCTCAGGGTATGTCTTCACTACCCGCTGGATTGGCGGGTAGTGATCAATCTTTTGGCGATCGATTTATCGCATCTCATTGAGATGCGATAAATCGATCATGAAAGGCGCTCCCTTCGACTCCGGAACTCCAGCTCGCCAAGAGGCACAAGTTGAAGTCGATGGGGGAGCCCGCTGCCAAGCGCTACCGCCGTGAGGACAGCAGGTAAGTTGGCCAAAGATGCGCCAACTTTACTACGTTATTCACGTTGATGAAGTTGTGTATCTTTGGTCGATCCCTCCCCCTGCTGTATATCGGCCTTCATTAATTTCAGCGCGGCCAAGATTTGACTGTAAAAGAGTTAAGAGGTTTTTTTGCAATGATTTAATGTCCTTTTCCCTCAGCCCATAAATCATACACAAACATTATTTCCAACTAGTGTTAGTTGCATTTAAGACAGACAGGACATTGTGTTAAGATTGCTTGATTTGTCTTTGCCTGGGAAAATGAATACCATATTTGCACAAGGTTCACATGCTGGTTACTGCCAACATGTTCTTATAAACAAAATTAAGGCAGCTTTATCTCCTTCATGAGTATGCCCATAACAATGTCAACAAACAGCAGATTCTGATCTGGAATGTAAATAAAGGCCCGACAAACAAATTGTAGGATTAAAAAAATGGAGCTGGCATGTAAAGAGTGGAAGCAACTTTGCGAAAATGGCTAACTCTGTTTCAGAAAACAAAGTAGCTGTAAAGATGGGAAGAGGGTTCCCTAGCAATGATGAGAGGGAATGCAAGAGAGCTCAGGGCAGACTGGGGTTTCATTAACACTTCCAATGTTCTGGGACACTCTTTTTGCTTAAGGAGGTGTTAAAAGTCCAGTCAAAGGTGTTTATCTCACTGAAAAGTTTAGGTTATATCTTAAGACATGAGGAATAAATACAAAATAATATTCCTGTGTACAGCCTTGGGTGAACTAGAATCAACTCACTGGGCAATGCTGTTTGACATAGTTTACTGTTCTCCTCACCAATCAGCATGGTCTCTTTCTCTACATTCCCTTTGGCCCCATTCTCCCTCCACAACACAAAGTAATTTCCATTGACTTCACAGCACAGATGGGAGAAAGCGTGGGCCCTTATTTCTCTTTCCACAATCCCATCTTTTTTTAATCAGTCCTCTTTTGTGTTTGGTTCGCTGTTTGCTCTACCAGGCCCATCTGTGGGGAGGTAATGATACCTATCGACTGTTTAGAACACGGACCCAGGGTCAAGGGACTGAGATTTTCAGAGCAACCCAGGGGATTTAGCCACACTTCTTCCACTGACTATGTGGGACTGAATCGCTGGCACTGCTTTAAAAATCTCAGTCGACTCCTGGATGCTATTCCTGATTCTGTTGCTGATTTGTTGTATTACCTTGGCTAAGGGCTTGTCTTCACGAAGATCACAGCAAGCTGGGGTGTGAATCTGGCCTGCTGTGGATCTAGCAGTTCATGTGTGTCTGTGTGCACTCTGCTGATGAGCATTAACAGTTTATGAGAGAGCTTTGATCTAGTCTTCGTTGAACGGGGAGTAGCTCAAAGCGCATTAGCGAACTGTTAACATGCATCCGCAGAGTGCGCACAGACTGTTAAACTGCAGGTGGCTAGCATGGGATAGATTCACACTTCAGTTGGCCATGTCTAATTGTTGGTATGTATGGACAGGCCTTAAGTCGTGTGCTTTCTCGCCCTCATTTTACCTACTTGTAAAATGGAGAAAATGATACTTTCCTCCTCGTCTCAGGGGAGAGTGGTTAATTGATATTTCTAAATAATTTGTAGATATTTTAAGGAAAAGGCCTAAATCAGAAAAATGCTGGTGTACATTTTTAACTATAAGCACATTCTGATGGCTCGTTGACTTCTGCTTCATTGATATGTTTTGGGGAGGGCAGACATTAATCTTTCTCTGTTTTGGGCTTTTCTACCCTGGCCTCACTTCTTAACTGTGTCCTCCTCCCTACTTTTCCTCCTGCTGCTTAGCTGTAGTTTCAAAAACACTCTCAAGACTGTTGTTGTTTGCTCTCCCCATCTCTTACTCCTCTGCAGACCCACCCCTTTGTTCTGACCATCCCCCATTACCCAGACCTCCCTGGCTGTGGGGAATGAACTCACAATCAAGTTCCTTCTCTGATGCACCCTTAAAGTTCAATTCTGCTCTGAAAAATGTAAAAATGGCATTGCAAGGTGCCAGGTTTCTTGCCTCCGAAGGACCTCTAAGTCCACTTCCACATTTACAAGTAAAAATGTTTTTTTCTCCTGAAACTCAATAGGAGCTGGAAATCAAGCTGTATTTTTTCTGGCATAGATGTTGTCATTACAAAAGATTAATGAGCTGGAAATTAGTCTGTGGTTGTATTACATATTGAGCCCTCTCTCATAGGTGCTGTACTAGCTCAGTGGTGGTAGCCTGTGTTGCTGCCTATGATCTGCTGATTCTGATGTGTGCTTTTCTTTAGATCACAGTAACAGATGAAGAGGTTACTAATCCATCATTTCTCGATCTGGTTAGAACTCCCCATATGAGAAAATACACATTTATCCTAATGTATGCATGGTAAGTCCCAATTTTACTGTTTTTTGAGTGTAATTTTTTCAGTATTGGGGTTCTCTCAAACTTGAAATTCAAGTCAGCTGCTTACACTCATTTGTGTTTGTCTCAATGTTTTTTGTTTAGGTTTACAAGTGCCCTTATTTACCAAGGGCTTGTTATGCGCCTAGGAATTATAGGAGGAAACCTCTACATAGACTTTTTCATCTCCGGAGCTGTGGAATTACCTGCAGCTCTCTTGATTTTACTGACAATCGATCGAATTGGCCGACGTCTTCCATTTGCCATAAGCAACATAGTGGCGGGAGTGGCATGCTTAATTACTGCATTCTTACCAGAAGGTAACTCTTTCCTTAGCTTCCCAAGATCAGGGATCTAACTCACAGACTCAGAGACATAGGTCATGATCATCTAGTCCAGGGGTCAGCAACCTTTCAGAAGTGGTGGGCCAAGTCTTCATTTATTCACTCCAATTTAAGGTTTCGCGTGCCAGTAATACCTCTGAAAGTTTTTAGAAAGTCTCTTTCTATAAGTTTAGAATATAGAACTAAACTAGTGTTGTTTGTAAAGTAAATAAGGTTTTAAAAATGTTTAAGAAGCTTCATTTAAAATTAAATTAAAATGCAGAGGCCTCTGGACTGGTGGCCAGGACCAGGGCAGTGCGAGTGCCACTGAAAATCAGCTTGCGTGCCGCCTTTGGCACGCGTGCCATAGGTAGCCTACCCCTGATCTAGTCTGACCACCTACACATTGCAGGCCACAGAACCTCACCCACTGACTCTTATAATAGATCCTTAACCTCTGACTGAGGCCTTGTCTACCCTACCAGCTGGATCGATGTGTAGAGATCGATCTATTGGGGATTGATTTATCGTGTCTCCTCAGGATGCAATAAATCAATCCCCAGAGGCACTCCTGTCGACTCCAGAACTCCAGCTCACCAAAAGGTGCAAGGCAGAGTCGATGGGGCAGCCCGCTGTCAACCGCTGCCGCCGTGAGGACGGCAGGTAAGTTGACCTAAGATGCATTGACTTCAGCTATGGTTTTCATGTAGCTGAAGTTGCATATCTTAGGTCGACCCTCCCTGCTAGTGTAGACCAGGCCTGAGTTACTGAAGTCCTGAAATCATGATTTAAAGACTTCAGGTTAAAGAGCATCTGCTATTTACTCTGTGAAGTTCCTAGAGTAGAGAGATGGAGGCCACACAAAGATTTCAAAGTGATGAGCCAAGGTAAAAAGTGTGTTGTGATGCAGTTAGCGTCTGAAGGAAGGGGAAATGCACTCATTGCCTGGCTGGGAAGATATTTATCATACAGATACGGAGCTAGGAAATTGGTAGTTTGGGGAAACTGCCCATCTCCAAATAAATCAGTGTCTGAGAAAAGAAACTAACTTATTTAAATTATATATTTCCTCTTGGTCAGCCTTAGCAGATCTTGAGTCAGATTCTCAGCTCGAGTATCAGTAACAGGCCTTTCCTTTGGCCTGGGTTTGCCAGAGTGCAGGGTGCTCTGTCCATTCCTCATTTCCTCCATCCTTTCCCTGGCATGGGGCAGGGCCAGAAGCAGGCAGCACAGAGCCAGCTATCCTGGCTTGACACCCCCCCTGGGTTTCCCCTACGCAAAGGGAATCACCGGCTGGTAATTCAAAGGGCACAGACCAGAGGTAGAGGATTTGGCTCCCCTTTTAGCAATTCTTGTCCTGCTTCAAGGACTACCAGGGTGACTGTGGGGTGTGATTCAGCGCTGCTGACAAGGGATTCTTGTCTACAAACTGATGTCTCTCTACTACATGGTTACAATGAATGGTGTATCCCAAGGAAAGCATTCATAGGTGCTGCACACTAAAGGCAGAGAACAGAGAGCCTTACCCTGACTGTGAAGTCCCTGCTCTTTGGTTCAGAGTAGTTTAGATTGGAACTACGCAGGATGTTGAATGACCATTAGAAAGGATCAGCCCTCCCTAAGGATGTCATCAGCAGAATGAAGTCAGTGTTATGAATACTAATTTGCCTTAGCGGTGTCCGCTCCAGAAATTATATCACAAGGCAGTAGTTAGCAGGCAGATATCCGAAGAGAAGAGCTGTAAAATGGTGCCTATGAAAACAGGTGGATTTGGAAAAACAATAAAAGATCTTTCACAGAAACACATTCCTCAGTTGGTCCAGTTTTACCAAAATTAGCCTCATTTTTGAAGTTTATTCAAAAGTTATTTTAAGACAGCAACACGTATTTCAGCTGCTCAGTTATTTCAATAAAGCCAGCCTCAATGGCAAGCATCAGGAGATCTGTGTTTTGTTCCTGACTCTGCCACTGGCTTGCTTTATGACCTTGGGCAAGTCACATCACCTGGTTTGTAAAGCAGTTTGAAATGAAACTTTACCCTCCTCTGCAAAGCTCTTTGGATGGAAAGTATGTTTCAGTGATGGGCATTAGTATGCATCAGGTATTTTTATTATTGCCTAAAAGTGAGTAGTTTGTGATGTGTCATGGTAATCTACAGGGCAATCATGCAACCAGACATCCCAGTTCCAGTCATTGCAATCGTTCTGTTAAAGCAACTGAGCATTCATTCAGTTTAATAGGAAAAAAATATTTTCTTTAAATTTGTCGTATGAAAGCAGCTGTCCCGGTTACCATCCTCCCATTTAAATGGCTTCAGCTCTGTTCGTGAAAAGTCACTATTCTCTCTCTCTCTAATATTTATTGGGGATTAAATACGTTTTTCCAAAATTTGTTTTTGCAAAAAATTGAAGACACAAAGAAAATAGATGCATTTCTCTTTTTCATAAAATAGTAATATTAAAGTTTTTACCGGAAAAAAATCCCTATCCCATTAAATAGGGATGAAATCTACAGAGACCTTTGAACATTTGATAGAGTTCTCTAGAAATTACTCTAAAATCTTATCAAATTTCATAGACAATGATATCCCTTCTGGAGTTTTTTGAGCCATCCTATAGAATTCCATATCAAGCATTTAATTTTCTAGTATAAAAATCTATAGGATGGTGGAAAAAAACTATAGAAAATTTGTCATTTTTTATTAAATTCTAGAGGACTTTTCTATGAGGCCAAGAGACATTTTGCCCAGATCAATTTGGGAGTTAGTCTGACTCAGCTGTAATTATAATTTGATTTAGAAAAATGTTGCAGGGGGGAAATGTCACACCTGGACAATGACCAGCAGCCTGCCAGAAGCACAGGATCGCACAATCTGGATATGATCATGGGATCTTGGCAACAACATTTACCACTCATTATCCCACACCTGGTATTATGCAACATGTCTTCACTGAGTCAGTGGATTGGAATTGATTTCTGCATCTTCAAACTGGCCTGGATGACACAACAAAGCACGAGTAGCCAAAATGTGAACACCCATAGATGCCAGCACACATTGATATCTGGCAGCAATGCCCTTTTGGTTCTACTCTTCCTTGAACCTGATCCAGAGTCCCTCTGATGTAACTCTTCCTGACAGGGCTTGGGGGTAGTTCTGAGAAAACAGGAATTGGCAGACTGGATCAGCCCCAATGTCCATCTAGTCCAGTAGTCTGTCTCGGACTGTGCCCAACACTAGATGCCTTGAGGGAAAGTGTCAAAACTCCATGGTAGGCAGATTGGGGTCATCTGCCTTCCTCAGGTCTCATCCAGCTCCCTGTTAGAGATGACTTAAACCCAATATCCCTTCCAAATCTGTTGTTAGCATGAACAATGATTAATAGTCATAACTCTGGATAGTCTTATTAGCCATGGAAATGTCCAGTCTCTTTGTGAATCTCGGCTTCAGTGGCTTCCTATTGCAATGTCTTCCCCAGGCTCATTATGCATCGTGTGACAAGTATTTCCCTTGGTTAGTTTTCAGTTGCAACCAGAACAGCCAGAAATTGCTGACTAAATCGTAGGCTCTCATGTTCTGAGCACACACCAGAGTGGGGCCTGCAGGCAGGGCAACACCTCACTTGAGAATCCTCTTGGGGCTGCGGCTTGAAAGAAGGCTCCATTGCCTGTGAAGCACCATCAGGATGTAGACAGCTTTGCTCATGTCCACCCACCAGAAATTTAGGTACCTCCAGGTATAGGCACAGGCTGAGCAGTGACTTTGTGAAAGTCAGTGGTGCCTAAATGTTGGGTTCGGTGCCTAAATCCCTTTGTGAATCTAGCCCTAATGTTTGCTTCTGTTCACGTACACTGATTTAAATCAGTGGTAATGCCATTGAACTCAGCTGAGATATGCCAATGTGAAACCCATATAAGGGGCAGGGGAATGAGCCCCATGACTTCATGGTGCGGGTAGTCCGGCATGGAGCACGTTGGCGCACGCCTTCCTCCGCCGCCTCCAGGGGCTCCGATACGACCGGCAGCTCTTTTTTCTCCACCCGAGGGGTCTTCCACGTGACCTCTCGGAGCTGCCGGTTTTCTACCAGGACCTCCTCCGGACCTGGAAGCTCTTTGGGGCGACCAGGTCCCTTGTGGCCATCGTGGGAGCGGATCTCCTCGCGGAGCACCTGCTACACAATCCTGACCTCCATGTGCAGGTGGCGGAGTCTCCCGCGGTGCGCCGGAGGCTGGTCCTGGCAAAAACCACTAGGATCGGAGACCTCCTGGACTACGACAGGGGGGACTGGATGGATCCCCATGTGCTCGCCCACCGCATGGGGCTCTCCGCTGTTGTGACCCCCTTGCACGTACTCCGGGAGGTGGGGGACGCCCTGTCTCCCGTCTCTCTTGGCTTCCTGCAGCGGGCCCTGCGAGAGGGTTTTCCCCGCCCACCCCTCACCCCGGGCCCTCTGGAATTGGTACTCAGGCCCCTGCTTCGTGAGCCCTCCCGGCTTCCCCATTCCTACACCCCGAGCCGGCTGCACAATCTGCAGCCAGTTTCGTTCCGAACCGCGCCGAGAAACCATCTATACGCACTCGTGCTCTACACACTTCATTTCCTCACCCTTATGTCCCGCCCCGATACCAAGTGGCGGGACTATCTCCCACCAAGAAAGGGTGAGAGGCCCCGGTGGGCCTGCCTCTACTCCACCTTAATCCCACGGCCCGCCGGGGATATTAGTTGGCGGCTCCTTCACGGAACCGTGAGCACGGGCGTGTACTTGGCACGGTTCACCCCCATACCCCCAGACTGTCCCTTCTGCAGCGTGAGGGAGACCCTGGCGCATGCCTACCTCGAGTGCGCCAGGTTGCAGCCCCTATTCCAGCACCTCCAGAACCTCTTATTACGCTTCTGGCTGCACTTTTCCCCGCACCTCTTCATCTTCGCACACCCCATCCGTGGCCCCACAAAGTCGCGAGACCTCCTCGTCAACCTCTTCCTGGCCCTGGCTGAAGTCACCATCTACACCACCAGGAGAAGGATGCAAGACGAGGGGGAGTTTTATGACTGTGGGGCCTATTTCCGGTTGTCCCTGGTCTCATGTATCCGGGCAGAGTTCCACTGGGCGGCGTCTACTGGCTCCCTCGACAGCTTTGAGGAGCAGTGGGCGCTGTGCGGGGTTCTCTGCTCGGTGTTCCCGTCCGGTACCCTCGTTTTAAACCTTTGACCTCCACTCCCGTCCCTGTTTTTTCATCCGTTGTCCCCCGCACTTAGTTGAACCCGGGTCCAGCATCCCTCCCGCTTGGCTGGGGGAGGGGCTTTAGACGTGGGCGGGCTTGTGCCCACCCACATCCTGCGATAAAAAGGATGATTTCAAGCTGACATGGTAAAACACATTTCATCAACCTTTCTGTTTGAATTTACCTTGTTAACAGATATCCTGTGGTTGAAAACCACAGTAGCCACCCTGGGAAGACTGGGAATCACCATGGCTTTTGAAATTGTATATCTTGTGAACAGTGAATTGTATCCTACAACGTTAAGGTAACTGTTTCATGCACAGCTGAAATCCACATTAAATTTAAGGAATTTGCCTTTGGTAGCATTAAACACATTTGCATCGTAAATGGCTTTATAGTGTAACTGTGCCGGCGTTCAGGCTTAACCTGGCAATACCTCTATGAGAGACATTCTTTTTATACATTGTAGGTGAAAAACTCAACTCCACCTTAAATAGGGAGCTGTGACTGGTGTCTCCATAATTTAAGATGTTCTATTTAATTTGAAAACGCAGCGTTATAGTGTCCCATGGGAGACAAATTGCAGAGGAGGCAACTTAATCAAAGACCTGGAAAGGAAACACATTTCTCAGAAGAATGTATTTTCTATCCAACAAGCCAAGACCTGGATGGCAATGCAGCTAACCCTATCTAAATAAGCAAGCTAATTGTCATAGGATTTACCTCTAGAGTGCCCCCTTTTGAGAGAGCAGGTAGGGTTACCTCCCTTTATTCCTAGTACTTTCCTCCAGTTACAGGGGTTGTTAAAGAGTCAGTGTCTTTCTAGCTACAAGTAGCAGGGGATTAGTTCAGCGCTCCCCCAACAGGAGCCCAAACACAAAGGGCAAAGTATAACAGTCCTGCAACCCCAAAGCAGGCCAGGTCCACCTGGCTTGCTTTGCAAGGCAAATAGATCCATGTTCTTTGAGTTAGGGCTGGATTTCTCTAACCCTTTTGCAGTCCGAGGGGGCCAAGCTGAGCATCCTGGGCTGAGGGAAAGGAAAATAATTTAGAGATTTCTCTATGTATCCAGAGGATCTAGGCAACAGAGGATCTTCAGCAGCCTTCCTAGTCAACATTCTCTATTCTGTGGATTTAAGGGGTTGGCACTCTAGCTCTGGATTTGGCTTTACTCTCTTAAGGAACTGCCTTTCTTCCAGGGCAGCCTGTTCTAGATTGGACTTGACTGTGCCTGGAGAAGCCTGTTAACCCCTCCTAGCTGGAATGGGCACTCACCCCACCACCATAATCAAATAAACTTTGAGTGCCCCTAAAGATAAAATGTGGTAGAAAATTTACCCAATAAGAAAAAAGACCCTGTTCAACTAACCTATTCTCTGCACATCGAACCAATTATATAGAAAACATTCCTACTGTCCGGTAAGATTGATTTACTGAGTAACTAGATAACCTGGTAATTGTTACCTTTAGTCTTCCCTTCCTCCTTCACATCTTTTTGTTGGTTGCTGACTCTCACGTGTGTCATGTTGAACTTAGGTTGGAAGATCTTTGGTATATTGCAACAATCTTAATAACTTCTAAAGATAAAATAAGAAAGTGAAGGGCTATAGAAATACAGGTGCAGTATATCTGAATTTTAGTAAAGCATTTGATATGAGGTTTCACAAACTCTCTCAACATTAAATTTAACTTGGCGTGGGTCTGAGCATGTTGGAGATGGGAAAACAGGCACAGAGCACTTAAATGAAGTTGCCCCAGGTTATCCAGGAAGACTGTGACAAAGCTGATTATAGATTCCCAATCAACCAAGGTATGTCTACATTGCCAAGGGAGGTGCAACTGTAGCATGTGTAGATACTCCTGAGCTAGCTGGAATGTAGTTAGCACAAGCAGCAATAGCAGTGAACCCGTGGCAGCTTAGGCTTCAGCATGGGCTGTACCAGGGACCCTAGGTACTTATTTGGGCAGCTCCCCACACTAAAGTCTGTAGCTACTGTAGCTAAAGCAAAATGATCGTGCCAATAGTTCTTCGTCTTAGAGGTTGGTTAGTTTAAAGGTCCGGATGCAGGCAGGCTTTGTGTGCCGTGATTTAGGTTTAGTGTTCCACAGAGGTACAGATTCCAAAATCTCATTAGGGAAGATCACTGGATAATTCGCAATCTGATGTGCCAGTGGCAGAATCTGGCCCTTAAAGTTGCTGGAATTCTTTTAACATTTACCGCTGTGTTCCCGCTATGTTCAATATATTATTTTTCAGTTATCCTCTGTTTTCTCACGAGTTCACTGATTCGATTAGTTTGCTTATGTTAGTGTGTGTGGTGTGCCCTGATTAGGAGATAACTTTGGGCCTAACATGCATCTCTTAGGTCACATTGTCTTAACTCCTCTAAAATGAATGATATCTTTCTTTTGCAGAAACTTTGGTGTTTCCCTGTGTTCGAGTTTGTGTGACCTAGGGGGTATCATAGCCCCATTTCTTCTCTTCCGATTAGCAGCCATCTGGATGGAGCTACCTCTAATCATCTTTAGTAAGAACTCTTTTAAAATGTAACCTTGGATAGAGTATTTCTTTTGCAAAGGGACTGTTCAGTGCATAAGAAACATACTTTACTTACAGTACTGCAGGCTGGGAAAGTGTTATTTTATTAAGCAACATAACAAACACAGTGGGGGAAACACCCACTAAATAAATAGGAAAGAAGGGGATGGTGGAAGCATAGCTCCCATCCACAATACTGTGAATAATCCAGTTAATCCCTTGATGAACACTTTATTACAACTTGTTTTTAATCTGCTTCCTACCAAAATTTCTTTTCTTGGGAAGAGTTTTATTGCATGACCTCTCTTCCCCCAAATCCACCATCTTCATCCTCATTAGCTGGCACAGATGACCTAAGTGCAAAGGGGAGCTGTGTTGCATCCTTTCAATGGTGGTGGTTACATCAGCATGCGTACCGACACACATGGAGCTCCAGGAGGCATTCTGGCTGAGTCTCACTGCATTTGTATCCCTCCTAAGCTCTAAGCCCAGACTCCCAGAGGGAAGACCCCTCAAAAGCCATTAAAAATGTGTTTACTTATCAATCAAAACAGAGCCCTTGCAGCAATGGGTTTCTAACATTTTCTGGATAGTTTTCATACGTGGCTACCTTTCATAAGACCAAATAGTCAAAGGACCACATTCTCTGCTGTTGGAAGTTAGCATAGCTCTATTAAAGTCAACCAAGCAGATCTGGCCAAAAAGGTGTTTTCCATGTTATCTCCCACTTAAGCTCCTGCTTTGTGGGAATATAGGAACTGCCATACTGGTTCAGAACAGTGACCCATGTGGTCCAGTATCCTTTTACCAGAAGGGGTCAGTACCAGATGCTTCAGAGTTAGATGCAAGAAACCCTGCAGCTAGGTAATCTGGTCACATGGAATTTTCCTGCTGACTTCCAGGTTGCTGACTTCCTCCCTAGTGCAAGATGATTTATAACCCTTCCAAAAAATCTTGTTTAATTTTTAGTATATATTCTAACTCTGGAGATGCTTGTTATTCATATAAATATCTAATCTTTTTTTCCCTCAATGAGCTCTTGGTCTTAGTGGTGACAATGGGTTCCACAGGCTAATTGTGTAGAGCAAAGTATTTCCTTTTGTTAGGAAATCCTGAGTCTGAAGACTAAATCATGTTTTTCTGAAGAGAAACGTGATGAAGAAGGAGCAGGAGGGGCAAAATGGCAAAATATAGAAAGTGAAAGAGGGATGGATAAAGAGGCTTTGAAATACAAAGTAAAAAAGAGAGATGAAAAGAAATTTATTTTTCAAAGTAATATTACTCCAACTGTAGCAGTATCCAGATGTTCCAGATTACACCTTTGTAATCAGAATTTCTGCTGCACTCTGAAGACCTGATCCTCCACAACATTGTGTAACTGGGTGTAAAATTATTATCTGTATTTTAATCAGGGCTAGGAGCCCCAGTCACTGACCAGAACCCCACTGTGCTAGGTGCTATACAAACACAGGACAAAAAAACAGTCCCTGCCCCCAAAGACCTTACAGTCAGCATGGTAATATTTCACACCTACTTCCCAAAAATGTAAATGACCAAATGAGAAGCAAGGCAGGGGAGAAACGGGCCTTCAGCTTTTACTTAGTGTTTTGGGAGCAACTTCAGGTCTTTCTACCCTTTTCTTATTTTGTATCACAAAACTGTCCTGAGAATGAGAAAAATGGCAAACCAGTTTTGGTTCTTGTTTATTTTTCTTCAATGTCTGTCATAGGTATTCTTGCAGTTATTTGTGGGATCTTAGTGCTGTTTTTACCTGAGACAAAGGGAATTTCCTTACCAGAGACAGTGGAGGATGTGGAACAGCTTTCCAGGTACTCTCTTTCCTTCAATATTACATTGATGTGTTTTTTTTGAGCAAGGGGCAGGGAATTGTACATTTGTACTGAAAATAAATTGGACGGTGCTATAGTTTAGAAATATGACTTTTTTCTTTTCTCCCTCTGTTACTTCAGTCGCCAAAGTAAAAGTAGCAGGAAAAAGAAGCATCAAGATACCTCCTATATATGAGCTTTCACTAAAAGCACTGAGCGAAACATCCCTGTTCTCACACGGGGAATTTGGTTTACACCTGATAACTGCTTTAAAGTCTTCAGGAGAGGATGGATTGAGCTGTGTCACAAAAGACACCAAGTACTTTTAGCCATGAAGATGTTATAAATAAGCATTGTATTTTTATATAGCTACAGAATAAATACATATTTTCTGAGTCCATTGTTTCCAGGAAGGGAGCATTGTGTGGTTCTTGTTAGAAAATATCCACTTAAATCAACTACTTTGCCTGGCCTGGTAAGCTCTTACTGTTGTTTGTATATGTTTGGGTCATTTGTTCATCCTTAATATTACAATAATTTGGGGAAATTGTGGTTTAAAATTGTGATGGCTTCGGGGGAAGGGAGCAGAATTAAAGTAACTTTGTGCCCAACCAAGCGATAAAGTCTCTGAAAAATCAGAAAAGCAAATGAGGAATTGTTTAGGGAACCAGGGAACTGATGACATTGAGGATGGAGAGAGTGTGTGCCTCATTTCTAATGTGTAGGTGTCAAGAGGATATTCTTAATATTTGGGACGGATTGATATTGTAGAGTTGGTGAAGGGACTATAGGATAGAGTTTCTAAATTTAGCAAGTGCCACATTGTCGTTCAGCAATTAATGCTCCAAACTGACCATCTCAAAAGCTTGGCTTGGAGGAGCAATTATTTGGGGTTTCAAGAAACCATAGGGAGAAATAACCAATATACAAGGTGCCTCTTTTATTATTGGAACTCAGTGAGCTATAAACAATACATCAACACTTCCTAACTCTTCCCAGCCCATTCTACCCAACTCCCATGTCTGCTTAAGGAAAATAGGACCATGATAACAATAAAATGCATGCATCCTTGGAACAGGCAACAGAAGGAGAGACCGTGAGATGCAGCAAGACCAGAACTACTTTTCAGTAAGAATTTCCCCTGACACGTAGTCAAATGACAATAAGACATTTGGCAAAACTCCCTACAGACTAAAAGGAATGGAACCAAATGTGCACCTCTGTTAAAATATCTGGTTAAATGGTTTGTAATGCCAAATTAGAACACTTCGTATTTTGATGCTGTCCCCAAGAGAGAATTGTTCTTATGCTACTAGAGATGCTAGGATTACCTGATCAAATAAATATTCTCCGAAATGGATAGTGGACTTATTTTGACCTTTGTTGTTTATTTAATGTTTTTCTCAATTCTTAAAGTACCTCAATATAAGTGCTCCCTCAGCTCTGCAGTGGTGTCTGTGGTTTGCAGAGGAAGCCACGGGTAATTTTAATTATATTGGTTATAAGCAGATTTGCTTGACGTTTTTAGTGTCAGGGGGAAGTTTGTGTTGTATTAATCAGCTGTCTACAATTGCACTTTGTTGTTGCTTGATATGTGAGTGAGAACATAAGGCATGAGAACTTATTCTTCAGTCCTTTCTAACTGTACTTTGCTCAGAGTGGCATTCTGTATTGTCCAGAATAAAATGTAAACAACATATGTCAGTATTTAAAATAACGGAGCGCCTGCATTCTCCCTGTTAGGAATTTAAGGTCTTTTTAAGCTTACAATTTTATGCGTGTAGATCAGCGAGACAAGGTGGATGAGGCGATATCTTTTATTGGTCCAACTTCTGTTGGTGAGAGAGACACGCTTCTGAGCTACACAGAGCTCTACTTCTGGTCTGGGAAACTAACTTAAAGTGTTGCTGCTAAATACGACAGGCATGTATCTGTCAATGCCTTCTGATTCTTTAATATGATACTATTTTAATAGTAACCTGGGTTATTATTTTCAGGTTAAGTATATTTCTTATGCAGGAAAAAGGAAACTCGTGCTAACATTCACAGATAAACATACGGAGAAGTAAAATCTCAGTCTCTATGAGAGTTCCTCCATATTAATTGTAGTACATAGTACAGTCATCTGTTATAATACCCAGAAATGCCAAAATCCCTTTGGTGACCTTAATTAGGTTCCATTCTCTTTGTTTTGCACTGTCTTTTGTCTTGTTTTATTAAAATTTTAGTAGAAGGGGATGGATGAGATGGTGGCAGTGCATTGAGGTCTAAAGTGGGGAACTCCTCCTCCCTCCCCACAGTGGGAAATAGGGCTTTTATGTATGTGGACCAATAAAATAATTATTTTAATTGCAGAGTTGCATCTGCTTTTACGTCTAAATTTCAATGAGTTAATTTCCGAGCCTAAAGGGAGAGTCGTCCAAATTTCTCTAGCAAGGATATCATTCTCTATTAAAGTATAAAGGTGAATGTTAAAAAATTCTATCAAGAGGAGATCACCCTCTTGGATTTATCTCTATTAATTTTTACAGGACTTTTCTATGAGAAGGAAATAGTCTTCCAGGCAGTACTTCCAATGTTTGCTCTGACACTTTCTCAACATTTCTGAGCCAGCCGAAGGAATAAGTGAAGACATGGTATACCCAACCATATGCTTTCCAAACTGAGCACTGGTTAAGGAATGATCCAAGAAACACATTTAGGGCCTGCTTCAGTGAGGTGCTTGGTGCCCTCGATACTCATCGCAGTCATTTATCGTGGAGCTTCTTACATATAATCTTTTAGTGCCTTTATAGTGAGTGTGATCTGTTTAAAAGTCAAAGGGTAAATTTTCCAACCATCAGTACAGCATACTCAACACGGAATATGGAAGTCAAGGAATGTATTCTGACTACCTCTTACACTATCACAAGGAATAAAGATTTTTGTCATCAGAATTTAGCCAACAGGGATGCTAACTAGGAGGCACAGTAGAAATCAGGTCATTCTCCCATGCTTGTATTGACTCTGGGAGGGGTTAACATTTGGTTTTGTTAAAGTAAGCAGATGACTAAAAAACCCACAGGAAGCAGATTTTCTGGTTCAAAATCATTTTAAAGTCCTGAAGTGAGGAGGGGGTCTCCTATAAAACTCAGAGATGAGTATGATGATGGCCGTTTTGGGTAATGGCTGACAGATCAAGCCCAGCATGATCATTATGAATCCCCTTGTGGAAACTTATTTCCAGGGATATGGCTGGAAGCTGAAGTACTGCATTTACTGACAGTAGTAGCCAGACAGTATGATGGTCTTAATATAGGCGGCACGTCAGACCTTGTCACAAGAATAATGACATTTCTGATGTGTTCTGGGAGGCAAAGATATCTATAGAATGAACTATTGAAGAATCAAGGTGCAAAGTCATGTCAAAAAATGTAAAAATCCTACTGTGGGAGCAGAAAGTGTCTCTAAAATGTTTGAGGTTTGGCAGTTTATTAAGATATGGAACAAAGAACAGGTGACTGGCCTCCAAGAATGTATAACAAGCTCTCTGGCTGGTAGGTGCTCAATATTATTTGTTTCTCTTTTTCCTTCCCTCTGTTAGATTTCATGAGGATTTCTGTTGTAGCACCATGAGGTATTAGCTACGGCTTAAAGTGTGGCGCTTTATGGACAGAACTCTCATTAGCATTAATCACACAAGGGTGTAAATCCTTCTCTATCACGAACAGAAAACATACAACTAAAGCTTGTACAGTGAGGCAAGATTGGTACTGAGGCTCTTATGCCATTTTATTATGGGCCATTGTGGGCCATCATTCACTGCTGTAAAGACTTGCATCACTGGCTGCTTCTGTCTTCACCACGGACGAGTTGGAGGGGTGGGTCTATTTGCTGTTCAGCATCTTATGTTCCTGACACCACATTCATACCTTTGTGCTGATACAGAAATGTCCATAAAAATAAAAACTGTGCATTTACAAAAACAGTTTCTCCTCTCTCCTGCCAGATGTATAGAACACCACGGGAAAATGATCTGAAATACAAGGGGTCTCCTCTGTCTTCCTGACCACCTGGCTGCTATGAAGTTAGGTAGTCTCCCCTTTCTCTTGACCCTCCCCTAGGAGGGATGAATTTCCCCCATTTTCCGGCTCATAGATAGTGTAAGGTACTTCTCTTTTTCCCTCTCCCCACAAGCCAGAAGGGTGGAACAGGGAGAGAGAATTCCAGGGACTTTTTTCTTTCTTCCCCTCCCTGTGTAGAGTGTGGAGGAGAGCAAAGCCCCCCCTAGCACCAGGGAGTTTGCTGAGGACTCCCCCTGCTTTCTGGCATGTATAGGGCAGAGGGTAGGGAGCGCCAGGCAGTGAATGTATCATGCTCTTAAACTCTATTACGGCCACTTCCTGTCACCGTGAAGAACCACATACAGTCCAAGATCTATAGACAGAGGACCACTGCTTTACACCACTCAGTCAGGTGCAACTAGTGTCCTGTTAGAAGCTAGGAAAAGTAAACTTGAATTCAGTAACTAGTGCCGACAGGGTAGTTCTATTAATAATTTGAGAACACAAAAACAGAAGGTAAAGTAAATACTTTGAGAACAATTTATTTTATTGCTCTGATACCCTGTCAAGGATTAAAGTATTTGGGTCTAGTTATGGACAAGAGAGAATAGGATATTTTTCAACAAGTACCTCACAAACATGTATTCATTGTAGAATATAAAACACACCAAAGGAGGCTAACAGTCAGTTTGGCAATGACTGTTAATTTACAGTAACTTACAATAGATAACAATATTTATTTCAGATTCTTGTAAATAATTTTGATTTTAACACTGTATTTGGAATCCCCCACCTCTACTTTGTGTGTTGCCTTCCAGGAGGGGTGAGTGAATCCCCAGTACTCAGCCGGTACTCATTACCTTCTTGATCCAACTAACAAACCTAGAGACTCGAGCATAAACACCAGGCTTCCTGGGCTCAGCACAGCCCAGACCCCAAGAGGTGACACCGTGAACGAAGAATTTTTCTTGCTCAATACAGGACAGGGGTCCTCCACTGTCACCCTACAAAGAAGAAGAAAGAGGGTGGCTAACTTAGTGAGAGCACAATATGCAAACACTAACATGCAGGTCTGAGATACAGAAGTGGAATCATCTCCACAGGCCAAGTATGTGGTCATAAGAAAATACCTCAACTGGGGCCAGGGAGACTCATACATTCCCTACCTGCCTGTTGGTTGACTATTTTAGCAGTGGTGCTAATTAAGGGAAATGTGTGTGTGTGTGGGGGGGTTGATTGTCCCCTGTCTGGCCCCAAGGGTTTTGGTCAAAGTTCTATAGGCAGTGAAAACAGTTACCTCACCACTTTTAAGCAGAAATCTATAATAAATCATGGCTGTTGCATTGCACCAGTTGAGTAGGTGCAATGTCACTGAAATTTGGCCCAGCCACCCCTCCATCTGTTGCATAGGGAATCTGTTTCTGTACAGTGGAGAGCAGGGGAGTCCACTGAGAACTCAACTCCTGGCAGCACCAGCTCATGTGAGAGAGTGATGCTTCGTTTCTTACCAGTATGCTGTACCAGTTAAATGGGGGCCGCATGTGACCTTCCAGGTGGCTCCACAAATGACCCTACCCTGCCCCCAGCCTGGGCTCCATGATCTCCCCATGATTCATCCCATGTTACCTGATGGTGGGGGGTGTGGGGCTATGGCCTCCTCCCGCTCTGCCGGAGACTTCTCAACCACAGGGCTCTTCGGTGAAAGGAGCAGAATGTGGGGCCACCTGGTGGCCCCAAGTTGGCAGCTCCTCTGGCACAGCTGTACCACCCCCAGCCCTTCCACGCAGCTGCGTCTCCTGAATCCTGTCCGGAGGTCTGTACAGAAGCCTCGCTGGAGGACAGGGCTGGGGGCAGAGGGCGGTAGAGCCGCACCAGAGGAGCTGCTGGTGTGGGGTTCTGCTCCTTTCGCTGCTGCAGCTCCTGGGAGAGTCCTGGACCGCACGACTCTTCTGGGAACCACAGCAGTGAACGGAGCAGAATGTCAGGTGGCTCCACACTGGCAACTCCTCCGGCATTGCTGTACCGCCCCCCACCTCCAGCCCTGTCCTCCAGCAAGGCTGCTGTACAGACCCCAGACAGGAGACGCAGGCACACAGCTGGAGGAGCTGCTGGCATGGGGACGCTCACGTTCTGCTCCTCCTGTGTCTTTCCACTATGGCATACCAGCCATAAATAGCTCACTGGTACAGTGTACCGTACCGTACCGTCTTACTTGCACTGCTGGAGGAGACTCTCCAGCCGAGGGAGACCCGGGGTCCCTGCCAGGGAGAGGCATGAGCAGGTGCCAGAAAGAGTCCCTGCAGGGGGCGGGCAGGGCCTGGAATTAAACCCCCCTCCTCCCTGCCGAAATTTCTGAATTGGCAATTCTGCTTTTTTGTAAAGCTGCAGCTTCTCCACCATACTTGAGCCAGACAGCCATGAAACATATCTGTAGAATCAGAGAATGATGTCAAGGGGCATTTGTGTGGTTAACCCTGTTCTTCCTCCCTTGAGTTCCTCTCTCTCCCATCCCCACTTCAGAACATCCCAGCAGTTTTCCTACTCCTCTCCCGCTGAAGCCTTGGCTCTTCAAGTGGGGTGGCGCTATTACTGCTGCTACCGATGCCTATGGGACAGCTGAGTCTTCTGCCTTCTTACTCCCAATGCCTCCTACACAGTGAGACCCACACACCAAGTGGGAGCTGGGGAAGAAGCAGAAGGCAGTGAGCCTGGTAAATAGGCAGGTCAGAGAAGAGAAAGGAACCTCTCACTAACACAGCTGGCAAAGAGAGCTTCTGTTCTGAGTGACTGGTGGAGATCAAAGGGTTTTAAAAAAACTTTTGGCAGCTGACCGGAAAAACAGGAGGCTGCACTGAAAAGCCAGGGAGCAAGGAACCAGATCTGAGCTTCTGACTAAATTCTAGACAGAGAGTAGCTTCTTCACACCCTATGTCCCACCTGGTCAGAAATTACTGCCTGCAAATATCAGAACCACAAGCCACGTCATGGAGATTTCTGCACACTCAGGAAATACCATTGACATTGCTGGGGCAAGAGGCCTGCTCAGGCAGGTTCATATTTATTTTCAGCCTTCTTTATCAAGGAGTCCCAGCTTTTCAATGAGAAAAGCTCCCAGCTTGATCCCTTTATTCAGTTAGGTTAAGGAGCATTTCTAAAGTCCTTTCACATAGTCTAGGAAATCAGAAAACTGGAAACACTTCAGTCCTAATCCTTTGGACTAAAAAAAGGAGAAGCCTTTCTACCCTTATGAACATTCCCCACTAGCATGCCTTCCCCTAACAAGGGCACAGTCTAAGGAATACAACATGGAGTATATTTCCACATAGGGTCAAGTGTAGATTTTCACACCCACTCATTGCTTGGGAGGAGGGGGACAATCTAGCTATGAATTATCTCCAGCTCTGGTTGTACCAATGGAAGAAGAACTAGATTCTGTAGGTATTTTCATCGCTTCACTTCAAGAGGGTATTGAGCCATGAGTTGCTGAAGCTAGTACTGTACCCTTAAAGTACAGAGCCCCCAGCATCGGTTTTCTTGCTTATCCTTAAAGCCAGTTTTGATGTCACCATTCTTTTCTTACCTGGCAGCTGTCTGTACCGCCATCAATATTCCCAGCACAGAGCTCAGTGGTTTTAACTCTTCCATTTAGAAATTCAGGGCGATTGCAGACTTTATTCTCAAGCACAGGGAAGCCGGTTTCTTTAAGTTTACCTTCTCCACCAGTATCTTTGTGAGTAAACAACAAAACAAGTATAAATTGCACAGATAAATTAATTCCATAGCAGAGGCAGTATGATCCAGTGAATAGGGTGTTGGCCTGGGAATCAGAAAAAAACCTGGCTTGTGTTCCTGGCTCTGTCACTGACTCACTATGGGCCTGCTCCAAAGCCCATTGATGTCAATGGTAGGCTTTGCCCAAGTCACTTAACTTCTCTGAGCCTCATTTTCCCCATCAATAAAATGGAGATAATACTGATTATTTTCCTTTGTAAGGTGCTTTGAAATAAATAAATAGAAAACAGCAGACAAAGGCTTAGTATTGACAGAGATTGATTAGTATTGATAGGATTTCGTTAGGGTGAAATAGCAGCACAGCTGATTCAACAAAAAAAATGAAATTAGGTTGGATTTATTTTAAATCTAGCTCCAGTATGTTAAACCTCAGGGTAGGAAAATCTGCAAAGGTCAAAACACCTGGAAGCTAGTGTGATGTTGGGACACTTCAAATATGCATCTACCCACCTGCAAGATGCCACGGAACCCCCTGAGGCCAAAGAACCTCACAGCTGAGAGCAGGAGTCTGACAGACAGTTTGCTTGAAACATCATAAAGACATAGGTCCCAACCACTGTGGAGGCTGGGAATGCTGAGTACAGACGCGCCTCATCTTGAAGAAGATGGGTTTTTAAGAGGAGGGTCTTAAAGTGACAGTAGTGGCCTGGCAAACAAGTATGTGAAGGACATTTCTTATGTAGGGGCCAAGATGGAAAAATGTGCACAGATGGGAGCGGGACTCAAATGGGACGTTATCATTATTATAAACCATGTGGACTGGCTAAAGACCAACCAAGAACAAGCAGCAGTATGTTAGGCATTGTAAACACTTAAAGTAGCTGACAGTCCCCAAACAGCTTGCGGCCTAAGCAGACAGGACAGACGGGATGGAGGAATGACATCACTGGTGTAACTGAGGGGATAAAGAGGTTGGAATAGGAGGCAATGGTCTAGTCAGGTAGGGCCACGTGTCAGATTTTGAAAGTGAGACAAGAAGTCTCCTTCTGAGTATGGATTGGAGTCTTTGTGAGAAAGTCATTCAAGAGAATGAACTAAGTCAACATCATGCAGTTTAGAGTAGGGACCAGGCTCAAAAAATATCCCTCCTGACTGTGCAGAAACCCAAGCTGGGGCAACAGACAGGTGGATAAAGAGGGAATGGCTTGACAGATTGTTAGATCTGATTCTCCTCTCTCTTTATATTGCTTTTATTAAGGTGTAGCTCCATTGATTTCAGTGGAGCACTCCTGAACGAAGAGAATCAAACTCAGAGAGAGAAGAAGGTGGAAAGAATGACTTTTGCTCAATGATATTTGCTGTGTGGTAACTACTGATGTATATTGATTTGTTTTTTCGAGCCCAGAGGGTGCATACATTTGGGGTTTGCACTGATCTTTCAACTGCACTGAATGTGCCTCACCTTCTGTTTCTCCCCAGCCAGTCACGTAGCATTCTGCTCTGTTTCCTAACATCACATTTTCTGGAGGCAAACAAGCTGGGATCACTTCCTTGGTGATTAATGCAGGGCTGAAACGAAACAAAATGAAAACCAAATCCACAGATGCATAGCTTTAGCTTGTGTGATACCATTTACATTCTGAAGCTCTGGAGGGAGACTTGGTGCACAGTGAGCTTGATTTTCAGAAGTGCTGAGTACTGATCCCCAAATGAAATCAAGGAGAGCTGTTGGTGCTCAGAACCTAAGTATCGCCCTACAAGTCTTGAGGTAGAACTTTTTTTTTTAAGTGGGGTGTTCTCTCAGGCCCAAAACAGTTTTCCTCTTAGGACCCTCCCACAATGCAGTGCATGTACGGGCAAGGGGAGAAGTGACAAGCAGTGGGAGAGACTTGGCAGAGCCTTCTGGAGGGGAAGAAATGAAATTAAAGTAAATCAGCGAATTTGCCAAGCCACAGTGTAACAGATCGCATTTCACAGATGCCTGCTTGGATGTCTAAGCAGGACCCTGGACAGAGCTTCAGGCAAATGCAACTATACACGGGCATTTTCAGTGTACCACAAGAGATGGCTGACTATTACTGTATTGGCCCCAAATGCTCAGTCCATCATTAAATACTCAGATGAGCTGGACACTGGATAGTTCCACCACAAGAAGAAATCCTCTCACACAGGCCAAGGAGAAGCTATGGAGGTACCCCTTGGCCGTTACTGCAGCCCAATCTCACCTCCTCTTCCAGAAGGGAGACGATGATAGGAGCCACAAGGCAGAAGATGCTCCAGCCATACCCCTATTGCTGTTCCACTTCCACCCACCCCCTCCTCAGTAGTGCTGCCACTTAGCTGAATTCCAGGCTGTGGGGAGTCAGGAAGGCACCCTCTTTTGCAACCCCCCCAAATTTGTTCCCTCCCTTCCCAGAATTGTTCAACAGAACCACTCTTGTTCTGTTGGCAGGGGGCCCTTCACATGCTCAGATGGCAGAGCAGGGTCTGTCCTTACATGCCTAAACATAACCACCTTGAGTTTTAACCACCCATCTGCTAGCAATGCAACTGGACTGCTTGGGATTCAACCAAGATTCAGGTGCTGGATGCCTGGGGATCCGATTCTTTCCTTGTACCTTGTGTAATCATTTACACCCGTGTACCACGGGCATTACACCCATCTCTTTCATCTTGGAGAGAATATCTTCTGCAGCAGAAAACAAGAAATTCATTTTTTTCCCCAAGATCCACAAAACCTAGCAGGTCTCAGGTCATTTTCCATGCATTGACCAAGAGCCAGGTTTAAATAGGATTGCTTTAGGATCCATATGAAACTTTTCTCACCAACTCAGGTGCCCTGCTTAGACTTCAAATTGTGGCTTGCGTAGGTTGAAAATGGAATAGAAATATTTCAGGATCAGCTCATACCTCTGACTTCTCTCAGAGTTTTGACTCCTGATTTTAGAAATTCTAAGAAAATCTCTATTAGGCGCTCTCTGTTAAAAAACATTATTAAACCTCTTGGGGTCCCTTTCGAATGTGTTTGACACGTAAGTGTAATTTTGATTTATTTAATACAGGAATGCAACTTGGAAAATTCTGCCTGCCATATTCCTTTAAAATATCTTTAGTCAAACCATGTAATTTAATTATGTTTCATCTTGAGAAAAAAAGTTTGACGGGAGCGCTATATCAGTCTTCAAATGTGTTAAAGGCTGTTATAAAGAGGACAGTGATCAATTGTTCTCCATATCCATGGAAGATGGGACAAGTGTAATGGGTATAATCTGCAGCAAGGGAGATTTAGGTAAGATATACTTTCTAACTATAAGGGTATTTAAGCTACGGAATGGGTTTCCAAGGGATGCTGTGGAAATCCCATCATTGGAGATTTTTAAGAACAGGTTGGGCAAACTTCTGTCAGGATGGTCTAGGTTTACTTAGTCCTGCTTCAGCGCAGGAGGCTGGACTAGATGATGTCTCCAGGTCTCTTCCAGGCCAACATTTTTATGATGGAAACTGGTCTGTTCTGTAGTATTTTCAGTAATCTTATGTGTCATTAACATGTATTCTGCATAGCTGTAAACACATTTTTGAAGCTTGTAATAAAGCTTGTTGGCCATGCCCTGGGGGCCAGTGGTGCAATGGATAACATGTCTGAATAGGGATCAGGAGATTGCAGGTTCGACTCCTGCCTGGCTTGTGGCATGGGTCCCTGCTGCCTGTGTGGTGGGGTGGCCCTCCTTTCCAGTGGGGAGGGATAGCTCAGTGGTTTGAGCATTGGCTGGCTAAGCCCAGCGTTGTGAGTTAAATCCTTGAGGGGGCCATTTAGGGATATGCGGCAAAAAAGGGATTGGTCCTGCTTTGGGCAGGGGGTTGGACTAGATGACCTCCTGAGGTCCCTTCCAACCCTGATAGTCTATGAAATGCTTAGAAATGACTTTGTAGCTGCCTGCTGTCCATTAACTAGCCACTTCCACACCACATATGTGTCAAATCTAAATCCAGACAAGGATGCTCATGACTTTGGCCTAAAGGGCTTTAGGGTGAAAGCTTTGGCTGAAATGATACCTGCTCATCTTCAGCAATGCAATGTCTGCCCTCCCAGGTTCCTTGAATATTTTCTCAACATCTCGGATTTGCACAGATGACTCCTCTGCCTTTTCAGTGTGTAGTCCAAGGAAGATTCTATATGAAGAAGGTCTGGAGGACCTGGAAGAGGTGATTGCAAATGGTGAGGTTCTATGCAGATGATCAAGGCTTGCACTCCTGCTGCATGGGAAGCAAATCCTGAAGAACCGTAGTTGATAGGGAGGTGCGGCCATACTGATGATTTTTGCAAAAAATCTAAGTGTTAGCTTTTTTTTTTTAATGTTTAGCTCTTATAGTTATGAAGAAACCCACAGTCTGTAAAATGATGTCATATTTTCTTCCTGAATCTGCAGATTTACTGCTCCAGTGGCTCTGCTGCTGCTCAGAGCTGTCCCAAATAGCAACAGTGGACATGTGATTAATTTCACAGCTGCTACTCAAAATCCTATGGGGGAAGGTGCATAGGGGGTACAATATAAATGACAAGATACAAGCAGCAACAGAGGCAGGTAGCAGAGCTATTTACTAGGGGAGGAAGACCCAAAACAAGGTGTAGATATGCTCTCCCCTCTGCCCCAGCAAGCAGGAGCCTGGGAAAAGGGTAGAAGAGTGTTGACACAAACCCTCCCTATGCAGCAGCAGCCGGCCAGGGGATAGATAGGGTGGGGGAGATCCCATCTGGCTTTGCAGCACCCAGAAAAGTAGTGCTGGGGGTGGTATGGTGCCATGGTTAGTCTGAGGTGCGAGGAATGGGATGGGAGTAGAGGGAGGAGGAACTCTGGGAAGATGTCTTTTGCTCTATTAGCAATCAGAGGAAGGTAGGCATGGGAGATGTGGGTAGGTGCACAGATTACTACAGTCATGGGTGTGGTGTTCAAGAACCTACATCAACAAGGGAGCATCACTTTTATCAGGCATCAACCTACCAGACACTAATATGAAGGATAGACTCCTTCAGTAAATTCAGGAGATACCACCCTGGTATTAATCACAGCATCTTTCCTTTTAGCTGAAACTAGTGTGGTGAGAGTGGGAGGGGGTAGGCTTCTCATCAGTGTGTTTTCACTGTTATTCCCATTAAATCTTTCATACTGAGCTAACGCTAGTAGCAGGTATAGTCCTCTAGCTAGTAGAAAATTTGCCATGCTCCACATCCCAGAATATTAAAGGAACTGCAACCTGAAATTGCAAGCCCAACAGCAAAGATTTGTAATGTATCTGTAAACTCAGGGCCGTATGCTATGACTGAAGAATTGCTAATATAGCTCTTATTTTTAAGAAAGGGAAAAAAGTGATCTAGGAAACTACAGGCTCCTTAGTTTGATCTCAATTTTATGCAAGGTCCTGGAATAAATTTTGAAAGAGAGAATAGTTAAGGACATAGAGGTAAAGGATAATTGGGATAAAACATAACATGGTTTTATGAATAGTAGATCTCTTTCTTTGAGAAGATAACTGATTTTTTTAAACAAAGGAAAAGCCCTAGCTTTAATCTACTTGGATTTCAGTAAGACATTGGATACACTTCCACACAGGAAATTATTAGTTGAACTGGGGAAAATGGAGATTAATATGAAAATTGAAAGGTATATAAGGAGCTGGCAAAAGAGGAGCCTACAATGGGTCATACTGAAAGGTGAACTGTCAGGCTGGAAGGAGGCTACTAGTGGAGTTCTTCAGGGAGAAATCTTGGGACCAACCATATTTAACATTTTCATTCATTACCTTGGCACAAAAAGTGGGGATGTGCTAATAAAATTTGCACATGATACAAAATTGAGAGTTTTTGCTAATACAGAGGAGAATATCATACAAGAAGATCTGGGGGACCTTATAAACTGGAGTAATAGGAATGGGATGAAATTTAGCAGTGCAAAATGAAGTATCATGCATTTAGGGACTAACAACAAGAATTTTTGCTATAAGCTGGGGATTTATCAGTTGGAAGTGATAGAGGAGAAAGACCTGGGTGTATTTATCAATTACAGGATGACTATGAGTTGCCAATGTGACGTGGCCATGAAAAAGATTAATGCAATCCTAGGGTGCATCAGGTGAGGTATTTCCAGTAGAGATAGGGAAGTGCTATTGCCATTATACAATACACTGACGGAACCTCATCTGTAACACTGTGTTCACTTCTGGTCTCCCATGCTTAAGAAAGATGAATTCAAACTGGAACAGTGAAGAGAAGAGCTACTAAGATGATCCGAGGAATGGAAAACCTGCCTTATGAAAGGAGATTCAAAGAGCTTGGCTTGCTTAGCCTAACCGAACAATGGCTGTGGGAGATATGATTGCTCTCTATAAATACTTCAGAGGAACAAACACCAGGGAGGGAGAGGAGTTATTTAAGTTAAGGGCCAGTGCTGACACAAGAACAAATGGATATAAACTGGCCATCAACAAGTTTAGGCTTGAAATCAGAAGGTTTCTAACCACCAGAGGAATGGAGGCCTGGAATAGCCTTCCAAGGTAATCCACAGGGGCACAAATCCTGTCTTGCGACAGTGGCCAGTGCCAGGTGTCCCAAAGGGAATGAACAGATCAGGTAATCATCAAGTGATCCCTCCCCCGTCGCTGTTTCCCAACTTCTGGCAAAAACCAGCTTCTGGTTCAGACAAATCAAAGAAACACCTTCCCAACCACACTTTTCCCCTTCCATATTCCTCTCCAGTTACAGGAAATATCTGCAGCTGGCTATGATAGACACTTACCGTTCTAAGCAGTGACTGGCGGTAAGAACCCACTGTGGGGCTATCAGAGTGCCCCCACAAAAGTGCATGTTGAAACTGGAATAGAGAGGAAAGGCATGAGATTAGTTTGAGAATGTGAAGTTAATTCTCCACTATCACAGCAATGTGACGTCTACTAGAAAACTATCAACTTTGCTTGTTCAGGAGCTTTTAGGATTCCCAGATTTAATTCTACAGATCATGAGAAAGTAAATGCTGATTTTCATCAAGAGCTGAGGTTTGGTTGGCTCAAAACATGAGAAAAGATAGCTGATTCCCTAGCTTGAATTTTGAAAGATTGAACACAGAACCCTCCTGTTGAAATTGGGACAGACGTATAAACAATATTATGACATCTTATTAACTAGGGTTGTCAAGTGATTTTAAAAAAAAATAATCACTATTAATCACGGAATTAAAGAGATTAATTGCACGATTAAACGTGTTAAACAATAATGGAATACCATTTATTTAAATATTTTTTGATGTTTTCTACATTTTCAAAGATATTCATTTCAATTATAACACTAAATACAAAGTATATAGTGCTCACTTTATATTTATTTTTGATTATAAGTATTTGCACTATAAAAAACAAAAAAAATAGTATTTTTCAATTCACTTCATACAAGTATTGTAGGGCAATCTCTTTATCATGAAAGTTGAACTTCATAATGTAGAATTATGCACACAAAATAACTGCACTGAAAAATAAAACAATATAAAACTTTAGAGCCTACAAGTCCACTCAATTCTACTTCAGCTCAGAAAAACAAACTTGGTTACAATCTTCAGGAGATAATGCTGCCCGCTTCTTGTTTACAATATCAGCTGAAAGTGAGAACCGGTGTTTGCATGGCACTCTTGTAGCAGGCATTGCAAGATATTTACATACCAGATGTGCTAAAGATTCATATGTCCCATAATCTTCAACCACCATTCCATAGGACATGCGTCCATGCTAATGACGGGTTCTGCTCGATAATGATACAAAGCAGAGCGGATTGATGCATATTTATTTTCATCATCTGAGTCAGATGCCACCAGCTGAAGGTTGATTTTCTTTTTTGGTTGTTCAGGTTCTGTTGTTCCCTGTAGCAGAGTGGCGACTCACCCCTGCAGTGCCTCCTGCTGGTCTGTCCGGGAATTAGCTCTCCAGAGCACCCTCTGCAGGCTGTAGTCCCACATGCTACTGGCGCCGTGTCCCTCCCTGGACCCCGGTACCCTCTTCCCTGGGCTGCTGCACTGCTGCTATACCCCCACAGTCTCACTCTGGGTCTCCCCTCCCTGGGGAACCCCCACCTCCTATCCCCACCTTGCCTCAGTCTAGGCAACTGTCAGTAACCACTTGCCCCCATTCTCTGGGGCAGACTGCAGTATCATTGCCATTCATCATTAGCAAGGAGGGTTGGCCTGCTGCTTCTGCCTCTAGAGCCCTGGGCTGCCCCCTGCAACCCCAGTACCCCTTTGTTGGGCCATCGAGGCCCTGCAGCCTGGGGGTTTCCAAGACAGAGCTTCCCCAGCTCCTCCTATCTTGCGCCAGCCCTGCACCACTCTAGGTACCCTGTTCAAGCTCCCAGCAGCCAGGCCTGTCTGCCTCTGTAGACAGAGGAGACTCTCTTCCCACCAAACTCTAGGCCCTTTTGTCAAGGTGAGCTGGGCCCTAATTGATGCAGCCACAGCTGTGGCTGCTCTGCCCAATCAGCCTGGGAGCTTCCTTGCTCCCAGCCACAACCCTTTCCTGGGCTGTTTTAAGCCCCTTTTTGCAGGAGTGGGGCGGTCACCCCACTACGTTCCTGCATTGGAGTGTTGCTCTTTTAAGACTTCTGAAAGCATGCTCCACACCGTGTCACTCTCAGATTTTGGAAGGCACTTCAGAGTCTTAAACGTTGGGTCAAGGGCTGTAGCTATTTTTAGAAATCTTACATTGGTACCTTCTTTGCATTTTGTCAGATCTGTTGTGCATGTGTACTTAAAACAAACGTGCTGGGCCATCATCCGAGAGTGCTATAACATGAAATATATGGCAGAATGCAAGTAAAACAGAGCAGGAGACATACAATTCTCCCTCAAGAAGTTCAGTCACAAATGTAATTAGCACATTATTTTTTAATGAGCATCATCTGCAAGGAAGCATGTCCTCTGGAATGCAGGTTGAAGCATGACTGGGCATACGAATGTTTAGCATATCTAGCACATACATCCCTTGCAATGCTGGCTACAAAAGTGCCATGCGAATGCCTGTTCTCACTTTCAGGTGACATTGTAAATAAGAAGCAGGCAGCAGTATCTCCCGTAAATGTAAACAGACTTGGTTGTCTTAGCGATTGGCTGAACAAGAAGTAGGACTGAATGGACTTGTAGGCTGTAAAGTTTTACATTGGTTTGTTTTTGACAGCAATTATATAAAAAAATCTACATTTGTAAGTTGCATTTTCATGATAAAGACATTGCACTTGTATGAGGTGAACTGAAAAATACTATTTCTTTTATCATTTTACAATGCAAATATTTGTAATAAAAATAATAATATAGAGTGAGCACTGTACACTTTGTATTCTATGTTGTAATAGAAATCAATATATTTGAAAATGTAAAAACATCTGAAAAAAAATAATAAATTTCAATTGGCATTTTATTAATCGTAATCAATTTTTTTTAATTGCAATGAATTTTTTTAAGCTAATTGCGTGAGTTAACTGTGATTAACTGACAGCCCTAATCTTAACCATTTGGTTTGTGGTGTCCTACTGGACAAATTGCAAAAGCTTGCATAGATGTGAGCAGGTGACTTGAATGATAGCAGTAGATAGGCATATATCACTGATGCCAACGTATATAATTTTCATTGTTTTGAGGACAATATTTTTTATGGTGACCAGCAGATTTTTGTGAGCATTTTCATCAGGACTTTTCTTAGCAGTGCTAGATCTCTAAAACTAACCATAACCAATATGACACTGCAAATGTTAGGTCCTGGAGATTATGGCTTTGATACAGCTCTGATCAAAGTCAATGAAAGTATTGCCATTGACTCCAATGGAAACAAGACTGGATCCTGTATAAGCAGGGATGACAGAAAACCATCTGTACAAATTTTAAATTGTCAGCTCCACCACTGGGTCTAGATCCCCAGGGCAGGATACAAATAACTCCCATTGCGTTCAATGGGAATTGTTTCCCATGTCAATAAAGTTAAAGCACATTTTGGACTAGTGGTTCAAATCTACCCTATGTAAATGTTTAGGACAAAATGGGAGGGGTTCTAGTTAACTAAATTACATTTACTAGCTCAGGACAATTTTGTCAAGAGGAAAAAAGGTTGTGCAACATATTTTGTTTAAAAGATTTATTTTAGAGGCATTTCAGTTTTGGGGACATTTTTAGGGACAGAGATAAAGATGACTCTCCAGAAAGCATAAGCTCCGCATACAGAAACATCAAGAGTTAAGTCCTTTCTGTAAGTTGTTACTGAGGTGCCCAGGGTAGTGAGGTACTTTCTAAGTTGTAATGCAATGTGGAATAGTTATACCTTGTCCTGAGACTGATTTGCCAGGGCCAAGAGTGTGGATTTGAAACACACCCGCCCACAATCCTTGTAGGGCACAGCTTTGGCGGGATCTTGGCTTTTCCACACTCATATTCAGGAGGAGCTAAAGAATGAAATGAAGTCAACCTGAAGAATTTTAAAGCAGCTGTTATACCATCCACAATATATTTAAATAAATGGGGAGAAGACGGTTACCTTTACACCTTCTCTAGTTTGTTTAGTTCTCTAGTTTGATACTCACCAAAGGAAAAGCATCATGTGTCCATCTTACAAGAACATAGAGTGGAGAAATTATATAAATTCTTGGGGGGAGGGATTGTCTCTTTGTTTTATGCCTGTACAGTGCTTAACACAGTGGCCTCAAGATGCTACTGTAGTACAACAACACAAAGTAATTAACTTACAGGCAGTCCAACTCCTGGCCATGGGCTGTATTTTCAAGCCCTTTTGTGTGCACGTAGGGTACAGTGTAAGCACATATTTGCATATACATTATTTTAATTTTTAAAAGATTTCAACTAGCTTGGCTATTTTTAGGCAGTGATCTCTTAAAACCACCTTTTATTAGTTACTGTTTCAAATAAGTTGTTTTGGGGAAAGATCTGTAGCCATTACAGGCGAACCAGAGTGCTCATGTTTTTCTGAATTTTCAAAATCCTTTTTCAGAGAGCTAAATAGCTGGAGCTACATCTTGACTTCCATATGCAGTCAAAGCTCCTATTTAATTCAGTGAGTCCCAGGGTTTTGATTTGCACGCAGGGTCTTGGCTATGAATTATTAACCCTTGCAAAATAAATAAATAAAATTTAGTGGGGGTAGTCTCATTTCAGGTCACTGTTGTGTTTATTTATTTGTATTGCAGTATGGCCTACCGGCCACTACCTGATTGTGCTAGGCACTGTACATACATAACAAAATGCCAGCCTTACCCCAAATAGCTTACAATGTACCTGTAAGACAAAAGACAACAGGTGGCTACAACAAATGTGGGGGTGGAGAGCACAAGGTTAGCATGAGATTATGATCAGTGTGGCAAGCAGCAGTCCCAGCCCACCAGCTGCCTGTGTTTTGTCAGATGCATACATGCAGCTCCTGTTTGTGTGTCCCAGAAGCTAGAATATGAACCTTGTTCTTCAAAGTCAATCAAAAGCTTGAAGTACAACATGCATCCCTCAACGCTTTCCTTTCTTGATCCCCAAATGCCTTTCCTTTTAAGTAAACAAATTAAGGGGCTTTGCTCTTAAATATTTAGGGCCAGATTCACTGCCCAGCCACCATGAAGGGCATTTTGCCAGGGAAGGGCAGATTTATTTTTACATCCAGGACTGCACCCCTCCAGCAGAGGATTCCAGGGAGATGCACTAAATCAGAGTCTCTCTAGGTCACCCTGGCTCAGCCTTCTCCTGCATCTGTCCCACCCAATTTGCTTGTGCCAGTTGACAGACTAGCAGTGAGAGCAAGCTGCACATTTAGGGCCTGATCCAAAACCCATTAAAGCCAATGGGAAGAGTCCTATTCAATTCAATGGGCTTTGGACCAGGCCCATACTCTGGGGTGAGGTTTAGTTACAACCATGAATAAGAACCTCTGTGTAGCATTTGCCTAAGATGGTTAAGAGTGACTAGTGATGTAGGTGCTTCAGTTTTTGGATGACCAGCTCCAGCAATGACAAACAGCACATTCCGCAGAGATCATACAATCTTGTAGCGATTAGACATCACTTTCTTACCTAAACTTTAGCTTATTATTACCAGCCAATGCTGTTGTCAGTTCCATGGAGCTATAATTTGAAATATAAAGGTACTGTAAAAGCCTGCATTTTCCACTCAGATTGAAAAATAAAAATTACCCATCGCAAGTGTCATAAAACATTCTCAAAAGTGTAAATGGAGGAGACAAGACTCTAAAGAATAATTACGGCACTCGGTGATTTCACAGTATTCCCAGGTTTTCCTCGGGTCTGTCGTATAGCACCAAGGACCATTAATATCTCCATCAGGATTCCTGCAATACTGTAATAAATACAGAAATGAACAAGCAAACAGTGATGCCCTGAATATTAAAAAGGGAATTAAAAAGTCTATTGATTTATGCTTGTATAATAATATAAAATTAAATGTTGAATTTTTTTCCCCAAACACTATTTCGCTGTTTTGTCAATAATCAATTATTCTCACTGCAGCAAAATCCTTTGTTTTCTTTTTCTCAAAACTGTTAGATGAATTTAGTGAAATATGAAAATAAAACTGATACAACTTTCTTCAGCCAGGCAAGCCACAAGTAGCATAGCCAGCTTGAAACTCCAATTGTGCCTATGGACTCAAGGGTACAACAAACATAAGACGGGATTTTCCTAGAGCGCTTAGTATTGGCCAAACTCTGTTCCCACTGAAGTCAATCAGAGTGGTTAAGCCACTGCTAAGCACATTGCAAAATCCCACTTTGTTTTCAAGATCTTGAGGAGATGGCAAAGAGCATCGGTTTTGAGTTTACAAAGAAGCCCGTATGTCATGGGGCCAGGCAAGTACAGTGGGAGCTTCTCTTACATAGCTTGCCAATGCACATCAATCCCAACTTGCTTAAATACTGCACTGCTAAGAAATGTCTAAAGGTTTCCTCCCCTCTCCACCATTCGTGTCAGTTGTGAGCTGCCTCCTGAGAAGCCTGTCAAATCTGCTGAATTCTCTTGTGGGTTTTTTGGTGAATAAACATACCCATTGGACTAGGATGAGGCCACCAATATCATTAGCACATGCTTATTTACACAGGCTTTTTCCTGAGTTAATATTTAGGAGGGAGGGAATTGCTTTGGCTGTGGGGTGGGTGCGAGGCTCTTTTCTATTGGGAAGGTGCTATGGTGTAAGACGTAATCGATTTTTATCTGCACTCAGGATTTTATCTCAATGCATTTTATCATTGGAAAAAAGAACGATATCAAACAGGCTCTTGCCCCAAATTCAACCTAGTGCATTAACCAGCTGTGCCACCTAGGGGCAACTCCAGCTGCCTGGGCTCAATCTGCTTATATAGCCCCATATCTGCCCAAAGCCCAATAAATTATGCACCTCAGCCCCCCCACATTGCCCCCTTGTCTCTCAGAACACCTCTGTTCCTCCTGTAGCTCCACAGGTCCTTCATCTTCCCTTCCCATATGAAGTGTTGGAGGATGCAGAGGGGAAGAGGGAGGGAGAGAGCAGATGGACCCATTGCCCCCAGGACGGGAGGAAGAGGAGGGAGCAGAGCCATCCTGAGCTCTGCTGGGCTTTTTCTGCTCCCTCTTCCTGTGAAAATGGAGTCAGCTGCTCCCTTTGCCCTCTTGGTTTACCCCAAAACTCTCCTCGGCTCCTATGGGGAGGGAGAGCGCAGCCTGCTGCAGTCCTGCTCCACCCTAGGATGCAGGGAAGTGAGGCAGGCAGCCAATTAGAGGGAGTTTATCCGCTGGTGAAGTTTGGGGCTGGAATTTCTCACATCACTGGGAGTCTGGTCTGGCAGAGACCAAAACCACATTACTGAGGGAACTGGAAATGCTAAGAGTGTCCCCATTCCCCCCACCGCACCCCCCAGCCTGCCGCAAGCCATGGCAGGGGTAGGATATGGAACCACACAAAACTCGGCAGCTGTTGGGCACAGGGGGAAGTGTCAGGGTAGTTAGAGGGACGCTGGGGTAAGAGGGTGGCTGTGTCCATAGGGGTCACATAGAGGCTATGAGGTCATAGATGCTGTCTAGAGGGGTGTTTAAGGAGCATGCTGTGGCTGGAGAAGCCTGGACCCGGTATTGTCTCCTCCCGCTCTGTCCCTGCTACCTCAAACTGCTGCTACCTCAAACTGCTCCTTCCACCAAGGAAGGCTACCTGCAGCTCTGTTCACTTGAATAAGAGATTTACATGACCAGGTTCTTCGTTTGTCCTGAGACAAGTAAAGTAAAGTAGGAATGTTTCTTCCATGGTCCACAAATATGGTGGAGTGGAAAGAGGCACCGCTCAATGGCAGGAAAGTATTGTCAGAACCGCTGCTTACGTTTTTCTCCAGCCCCGCCTGTGGATGAGTCACTGGCGTGAAGTACTCATGGCTGTGAGGTTTCTGCGAACTCCATTCTTGACAGGTTTTGCCACTGGTGGTGGTTGCTATTGTGCCACGATAGTCTTTACCAGTGCCAGCGACACAGTCTGCAACCAGGAGAGGAAACAAGAGGGGGATTCTTTGCTGTGTATCCCTGGGCCAAATTCAGAAGTTATGTGCTTTTGGTACCTACATGCCCTGTGGTGTAGCAGAAAAAGAAACTAGCTGGATGGAATAAGACTGTATAAGGTAGTGTAGGCTAGGATATTGCTGGAGATGGCAAAATACTGATAATGAAAATGTTATTTGTTTTTTGTCATAATGTGTGTTGGGAATTCTCAAAATGTGTGAATTTTGAGCAATTTTATGAAATTTCAATTTTATTTCATAAAATGTCAGGCCAAATATCTTCTACAATCAGACTGGGGAAAAAATAATTGAAAAGGCTCCTATTATACAAAGTTCCTTGCTTGGTTGGTGTCACTGGGGCGCTCTCAGCAGAGCAGCAGGTTTCAGAGTGAACAACTTATGAAGACGAATGGGGCAGTTCACACTTCTATGAGCTACAGTTTCAGGCTCTCTGAAAACATGCAGACATCATGCGGCACTTACACTGGGGCTACATCTTGAAGCTTTTCCTACAGCCCTGAGTGTTAGAGTATTTTTTAAAAGAAAGGTGAGATACAGAAGACCTCACATGACTCTAGAAGCCAGGTCAGGCATGTGTCTGAAGCACCAATGTGCAAAGGCTTGATGGTGCACATTATTAAGTGTTGGCTTCAATGGGATTGCTCACAAAGTTAAGTACGTACTTAAGCATTTTGATGGATGGAAGTCATATAAGACTTTTACATAATGATTATATTTTGCTGGTTACCTGTTTGGGTGGCTGCTGTTGTACGAAGGGTTGATGCCATCGTTGTCCGAGGGGGCTTTGGTAAAGTCACTTGTGCATTGCCGCACCGCCTGAGATTACAGTATTCCCATCTCACGCTAGGATCACTGGTGTAACACCAGGGGGCTCTATCACCATCAGGGTTTCTGCAATAGTTGTACTTCAAGTCTCTACAAATGTAAATACAGAGTGTTCTTATTCATGTTACGGCACTGAAAGAGTTTACAGGAATCTCCTGCGAAAACAGGGTATGCATATAGACGCTAAAGAAATCGTATATTGTGAGACAGCAGAGCCAGGGAGCAGTAGGAGAATGGTGGAGGGAAATATATAAGCCCTTGGCTAATTAAGGTGTGGTTCCCTATAGACTAGGGAGGGTTGCTACAGGAGCACCTGTAGTCAATTAAGGCCCTGTCAGGAACCTAATAACCCCCACCCTGCTTCAGGCACTCATGGGGTTGGAGGAAGGAGAGAGGACTGGAGTTTGGAGGTGTGCTGCTGAGACTTGAAAGACTAGAGAACTGAAGGGAGACTCTGCCTCAGCATGGCAGGGAGACTCCGTCCCTCAGTGTCAAAGATAGAGGGTAACCCTACCCAAGGGGAAAGAGGGTAAAAACCATCAGGGTTGAGAGGGGTGGGGGTTAAAATTAGGGAGCAAACCAAACCCCTCCCCTGCTTCCCTCCTCTACCACCTTCCTGGGCCATTAACAGGATCCTTTGTGCCCCAAGAGTGAGGCAAGGAGTGGATTCTTAGCCTCCTGCTAAGAAAAAGGACCTATCACACCAGCATCGGCCACTTTGTCACAATATATTTATTTAACATATATAGCAGAAATTCTATTGCTATCATGAAAAGAAAACATCCTCTATGGCTATTATATCAGCAGAGGGCTGAAGTTCATATTGACATTATCACTGGTAACATGATCCTTTTTTATGCATGAGGAAATATAAAACAACAATGGCAGAATTTTAGCCAAAAGCTATGCTAATATTGTGATTTGCTGAGTAACGACTGGTGTCATAATATTATTTTTAATAAAGACAAAGGTATTCAATAGTAAAAAATATGCAATTATTAAGGCCCTAATTAACTGGTGATATTGTGGAAGTTGCAGATTCCACAGTATTAGGCCTCTACTGCAATTTTGACAGCAGGAGCCCTGCCATGCATGGAGCTGACAACGGGAGCCCTGGCTGCCCCAGCCCACTCTCAGCCCTGGGCCTCCTACTCTCAGCTCCAGGCGGCTGATAGTGGAAAATCATGGAAAAGAAATAATGGACTTTATTACCACAAACAATATGGTCCATTATTACTTTTCTGCAATTTTCCATGGCTTGCCTGCAGCTCAGCCACAATTTTTTGACAATCATCCTGCAATTCAAGTAGCAATTATGTATCAAGAGCTCTTTAATGACCTGAGAAATCAAAAAGGAATCCTAGAAAAAGTGGAATCATGAACAAATTTCTAAGGAGTACAAAAGAATAGCATAAGCATGTAGGGACAAAAATCAGAAAGACTACACAGCACCAAATGAGTTATATCTAGCAAGGGACATAAAAGGCAATAAGAAGAGGTTCTCTATATACATTAGGAACAGGAGAAAGATGAAGGAAAGTGCAGGTCCACTACCTTGGGAAAGAAAAGCTAATAACTGATGACATGAAGAAAGGGGTAATATTTAATGCCTATTTTGCTTCAGTCTTCACTAAAATGATTAATAATGACTTGCTACACAACACAATTAATACTAACAACAAGGAGCAAGCCAAAATCTGGAAAGAACAGGTTAAAGTCTATTTAGACAAGTTAGATGTATTCAAGTCAGCAAGGCCTGATGAAATTCATTCTAGTGTACTTCAAGAACTAGCTGAAGTGATCTTGGAATGGTTAGCAATTATCTTTGAGAACTCCTGGAGGATGTGTGAGGTCCCAACTGAATTGGATTTTAAAATTCTCTCTCTCAAGGCACTCTTAGAACATTGGTAAAGAAATTTGTTCGCAATGTGAATTTTAACTTGACAGCGTCCCTGTATGTGGATGGCACAACTGCTAGATTTCTGGACAATGCCTACATTGATTTTGTGATAGTGGTTGAAGTAAACATACGCATTTGGATACGCCTCTGGGGTTTTTGTGTGCTTGTGCGGAGACATTGATCTCCATGCTTGGCATTTTCTTCCTGAGACAGTCAATGAAGTTGTGCCACGGTAACTCAGACCAGTGCCTCGAAAGCAATCCTCAATGACTGGACCCTGGTGAAGCACAATTTCCTCTGTAATGAACAATAAACAGTGCATTAAAAGTGAATTTTACGTTGATAAGTGAGCATAGGAAAAAACACAAAAACAAATAAAAGCAATAAAGAAACAAGTCAGAGTGATTAGCCTGTCTGTCACAGACACCTTCTTCTGACAAGATCTCATTCAGAAGGGGCATTTCTGAGGATGTACAGAAGATTTTAACGGTTACCTTCATTAGTTAGATGCTGTTCCTTAGATGCAATCTCAATTTCAATTTTGTGTTTATGGGCATACTTGGATTAGAGAATCACAAAGTTCAGAATCTGGATTCAAAGTGGTGGTTTTATATCAGGTGTATTTCTAGTGTTTGGATTGAGCTCGTATTAGGATGGTTTCCCTTTGTTTGTACTGAAAGAGCTTAGGGTTGTTAGTTAGGATATGTAAACAAGTGGAAGTGTTTGATTGGATTTTTCCGGGGTTAGAGTTTAGAGGCTGATGTTTTCTCTTAAATTACTGCAGCTTCTATGGATTTATCAATGAACACACATGTGATGTATGTAAACATACTTGATGGTGCCAAGCCATTTGGGTAACTGGGATCCTACTGTACTTGTATCATTTGTAGGGCTGGTCGAAATTTTTGAGCCAAATATTTTCTCACCCAAAAATGGAGTTTTGTCCAAAACAATAATTTTTAACAGAGAAATGTCATTTTAGCCATTTTTAAAACAATTGCAATGAGAAATTTTGAAACAAAAGGAAAACTTTCATTTCAGTTTTCAAAAATGGAATATTTATTGAATTTGTAATCACTATGTTTTTCTGCTTTATCTCCATTTTTTTTCTTTCCTTGCGATTGAATGCAATTGATTAATGCTTTCCAGGTGTTTTTTTTATTTTTTTCCTGTTTTTAACTTTTTCCACACTTTTTATATCTTCTCTGATATTAGAAAAGATACTAAGTTCAAAGGGAAAATGAAACTCCATAAGCTCAGTAACTTTTCTAAAGCTCAGGCAGTCAGCCGAACAATGTGATGTGAAACATTTCTTCCTCACACTGCACCTTCCCACAAGACTTAAATCCTACCCTCAACAGGTTCAACCTTCCACTAATGTTCAGATGTGGCTTGCAGAGTGTTCAGATCCACAAATTAATAAAATATGAATAAACAATGATTTGCGATTGGTACAAAAAAGAATGACTGTCTCCCACTATTCCTTCAACTTCCATATCACAGCTGCATCCACTCTACTTACCAGTGACTCTTGCATCTGTCTCGTCACAGCTGGGTATGTTACAATATTCCCATCGTGTTGTGCTGTTGGTGGTATAACACCATGGCTTGATCTCACTGTCAGGGTTTCTACAGTAGTTTTCTTCTAATGCCCTGAAGCAAAAGCACTATGTGAAAATTAGCTTCTCATGGAAATCTGATAATGGCCAAGAACAAGGGGGTGGGGGGGAGGGAGAATGTTTCCTCACCTGTTTACTATTGTGTTTATTGTGAGTCACTACTTCAGAAAAATGTTGCTCAGTAATTACATTTATCCATAATAAAGACAAATTACTGCAATGCATTATTCTTGTAAGTCTGGTCAGCACTCTAGGTAAGCGAGGTCCACATGCTAAAAATATGAGCAGCTTTTCTGATGCCTCTGTAACCCCAGGTGAATATTACAGGTTCCCCTCTATGTTGATCCACAGAGGATATGAGCTGTTACAAACTCTAGTTTTACAGCCTTGACTTTTCAGCTTAAACTGTAGCAGCTCAGGCTTTTAGCTCTGGAGGTCCCTGGTATGTTGGCCGAGATAGCAGTGATCACATTGGACTGGAGACTTAAAGCATGTGCTGATATAGATGGAGCTTAAGAGGTGAGGCTGTAATAGCTCATATCCTTTGTGGGTCAGCACAGAGGAGAATCTGTAACACATGGTCACCCATGAATCACACTTGTACTTCCTTCACTTATGACAGGACACCAAGAGTAGTACTGACAAAGCACATTGTGGAACAGTATCATCACTGGGAAAAATAACTTTTCTAACACTCTTATTCTACATGGAAGCACCCGGATATGGACCACAGTAAAGGATAGATGTGAGTGGGGAAAGGAAGAATAGGAAGAGCACGAATGCCAGAGACGAAGATGCAAGTACATGAGAATGAGAAATGAAGAGGAGGAGCACAGGAAAAATCAGAGAGCAGGATCAAGTGAAGAAGAAGAAGAAGAAGAAGAAGAAGAAGAGTTGAAATAGTATAGAGAAAGGAGAACTTAGCAATACAGTTGGAGAAAAATTGTGCCAACCTTAATATTATGTCTACTTCATCATGAAATAACTGTGTTCCTTGGTACTTCCAGCAGGCACCAAGTAATGAAGAGATTTTACATACTTGCAGGGATAGCTCTCTGGAGTCCTGGCATGTTTGTGGGGAAACTGAGCACTCCAACGTTGACAAGTGTTTCCTGACACAGTGACACTTATCTTGCCTCGATAATCCTCTCCGCTTTCTGAAAGGCACTGACGTCCTGGGCCAGAAACTGGTGGTGGTGTAGCTATACCAGAAAAGGAAATGAATATTAACAGTGCCTTCAAGACATGTAAGCTTAACTTTGCATAACTCAGCTTAATTTTGCATAATGTGGAACATGCGCTTTTTTGTTTCCATACTGGTGAGGTTTCCGAAGGCTATTGCAAGACATAAGCCAAAGCAAAAAGATAATATCCAGATACTCCTTCTTGATTCTTCTCACTTGGATTTTAAGTTGCCATAAAATTTTCAAAAGGAATCAAACATTCCAAATAGTGAATTCTATTCTATGCCGAACCCACTGAAACATCTGGTGACAACATGACCACATTTAAACCATCCATCCTTTCCTCTTCCCTAGCTGTCTCACCATAAGGGAGGTGAGAATAGTGAAGTGAGGGGGACGTCAAGGTGAGCCTGAGAGGTAGAATGGAGAGCAAAGATTGTCAGGACAGGAGGTAGTGAAGATGAGGCTCTATGAGATGTAAAGAGAAGCATCACACCAGGGAATGGGGCCTTTGGAACTAAAATACAAATCTGGATTGAGAAGCTCTAAGGGAAGAGCGAGTCTTGGAATAAGGAGATGGTCTGGGTTGTGAGTCCACATTTATTTATTTGGGGTTTTTTTTTAACTTCAAGATGAAAATGAACATGCATTTTGACTGTATGTATAATTTCCCAATGGGAGAATAATAAGGTTAGAAGGTCATCGTCTTCCATAAAACTAGTTAAAGTTCTAAACTCAGTATCAGTGATCTTACAGTTTCTCAACCCATTTCTTACTTTAGAGAAACCTGTCAAATATTCACTCTCCATCAATAAATAGGTGTTTTAATTGATCTCTATGCAGGAAGTCTCTATCCTCATTGTGACGGGGCTGACTAGCCCCCCACTAGCCCAGGCAGGGTCAGACTTTTGGTATTGACAGTGGAAGTCCCACCTCCCTGGCAGTACTGGGCATGCTCCAAATGCTCAGGTAGTATAAAGGGAGGGAGCTCAGCTCATTCTGGGCTAGTGGCCGCAGGGGAAGGATCTACTTGGGAAGCTGCTGCAGAGGACCAGCCACAGCCCCTGAAGGTGCTGGGAACCGAAGCTTCCCCAAGCCTGCCTGAAGCCAAGTGACTGGAGAAGCTAGAGGAGGCGACTGACCCGACAGCTTGTGGAGGAGCCGAAGATGCTTGGGAGACCCCAACTGCGAGTCCGGTAGGAAGTGTCCCAGGGAGGGTGGTGGAGTGGTACCTCCCTCCCGGGAAATCTCAGTGTCTTTCGGTTGGACCCCTCTGCTGAGTCAGTGGCAAGGTGCTATGCCACTTTTAGGACACTGGGTCGGGGCCTGATGGAGTCAGGTGGACCTGGGTGCCCCTACTTAGCCCACCGCACCTCTAGATGGGTGACCCTCCTCTATAGACTCCGGCCATTAGGCCTCACTGCCCTGCAACAAGGACTGCTCTATTGACTTCAGCTATTAGGCCTCACTGCCCTGCAACCCGAGGCGACTATACACTCTGGTTGCTAGGCTGTGCTGCTCTGCAACCTGGGCAGCTCTATAGATTCTGGCCATTAGGCCGCACTACCCCAGTCCAAGGGGCCTAAACCCTCACACTCTTAAAGCAGTGAGCAAAGCATATACTTGAGAAGACTAGGATTGCTGATATAAATATAAGATGACTCCTCAACATGCAATTCTGATCTAAAAATGGCATTGTGGTGCACCATAGTTATTGTCTTTGTGATCTGCATGTCAAATGTGCTCAGTTTAATGGATTTTTTTTAACTGCTAGCCCTGAGCTTAGAGTTTTTGTCTTCATTAGGAAAAAAGATGTGTTCTTAACCCGAGTTAACTAATATAGGATAAAATCCTAGTGATAGCAACACAGTTTGTAGTTTTCACATGAGGTAACGGGCCAAGGTAAATCCTAGGCTTCCGCACAGTTTCCCTGACCTGCAAACTCGGAAAACTACAAACTGCCTTGATTTCATTAGGATTTTACCTCCTCTTAGTTAACTTGAGTTTAAAAAAAACAAAACCTTTTTTCCCTAGTGAAGATGCATCCTGAGAGTCAATCTGAGTTATTTCCCTTTAGTGCTGCCATCAGTAACACAATTTCTGCAGGGCAAATTTGTGTTTCAGAGACAACTGTGCACTCATAAAAACTATAGAGCCCTATTACTCTCGATGCATTTACACAGGTTCAAATGATTGGAATTTAGTTAATGATTTTATTAATGATGTACCTTCCCTGGTACAGAAGTCTCTTCTTGGGATATTTGTTGATGGATTCCACCCTCCATCCTCACCCCCAGCTTTTCCCTACATTTTGGTTCTAGCGTCTACCTATTGCAACTGCCTGCAGTGATAGCTAACTTGGGTTCCACAATCTCCATAAGTAACACTTACTGCAACGCGGAATGTTACAATATTCCCAGCGTTTCATGGGGTTGGTAGTGAAACACCAGGGCCGAGGCTCACCATCAGGATTACGGCAGTAATTCATCTTCAGATTCTTCTCTGGAAAGCTGAAGATTAGAAGTTTAAATTAAGAATCCAATTCACTAATGGCTGATAGTATGAATGGCCCCTCCTGTTGTTGCACAGTGGGCTTCTGAGGCACTCAGATACTGGGCTAAGGAGTGAGATATAAATTACATAGGAAAAAACTATATTAAAAGAACAGTAAGGTTTCAATGTCAACACTCAAAGTTAGGAAATGCCAGAATTAAGGTTACCTGTGCAACTTCCATTTGGGCCCCTTGTTCATATGCACTATGGTAGTTCTGTCTAACATCATGCAGTAAGTCTATGGCAGTCCAGCAATAAGAGAACCCAGTCCAGTGTCTTACCCATACAAGAACATCCTTTCTTTTCTTGCAACCCATAGCCTCATTCATGGTTCATTCTTGGTCATTCATGGTGCACTGAATGAGACAGGGGCCTTGTACAGCAAATGGCATGGGATCATTTAACTAAAATACTGTACCATGATACATGCACACAAGGAGGCAGAACATCCTTAAACTTATGTATGTGCTTAAGAGCTTTGCTGGGCTGCGGCGTAAAGGAATTACTAGACCCTTCTCTAACAGTGAGTTATTTTTAAAAGGAGATGTTGCTTTGTTTGGCCGGTTTCCTAAGTAGCTCGCCTTTAGGCAATGTATCATACTACAAAATTTTAAAAAACGTATTTGTTGTACATTGAAATTGCTCATGTGCTCCACTGTGTTGTGCCCCGCACTCAGTAACCTATGTCTAGTTCTCCATTTTCCTTTTCCCCTCAGCATGTTGGACTAGTTGGTGTGATTAGCTCTTCCCAATTGCACATGTGTAGGAGAAGGTACAGGACGCTTGCCTCCCAGCCAACTGCTCAAGGTCTAGATTTAATCACCATCTCTCTATTCCCTGAACATAAACACCTTTCAGAGTCAGCAGAGACAGTGGTGGTGAAGGAGATTGGGGTGAAGAGAACTGGTTTAGCATGAGGGAGGGAAGAAGATAAGAGAGAGAAAGAAATGAAGCATTTGCCCCAGGGGATCAAACCTTTGCTTTATATACTCCTGCACCAACCTCAGTTCTTCAGAGGAAGGGAATCCCAAAACCACCACCTACGATGCCCTTGCCACCTAGCCAATTTGTTCAGTACTATGACATTGGGGGAGATATTCCTTCCTGGCAGGTCAGCTTAAAGCTGTGAAGCATATAAATCTGTTTCTCTGGTTTCCATATTTGTAAGATCTCATAGCAGAAAACTTTCATAATATTATCACATCTTTCTTCTGATATTCTGTAAGCTTGTCTGTTTCATTGTGTGTTGATTAGAGACTGTCTTTAACAAAAAGGGGAGGGTTACTTTAAAATGTTACTGTCTTTCAGATTCAACCTCTTACTTGTTCATTCTGATTCATCCGAGAAGAACAAAGGGCCATCTGAGGAGGTTTCATGTCACCAGCTGTTATGTTCTGCATATCAGCTGAGTGGGGAGCACTAAAAAGATCTTAAGTTTCAGATAAATATGGCCCAGTATTCGAGCTCTGCAAAGTAGTTATTATGGGTTTTATGAATGGCAGCATAGTCCAGTGGATAAGGCACTGGCCTGAGAGTTGAGACCTGGGTTCTACTTCTGCTCTGCTACTGAGCTGTTATGTGACCTTGGGCAAGCCACTTAGGACCTGATAGTCAAGGGTGCTCGCTCCTAACAACTCCAGCCACTGGGACCCTGGTCGTCAAGCATCTCTGAAATCTTGCTCTTATGTTATTGGTTTCGTTTGTTTGTTTTGCTATTTATTGGTATTGTTGTAGCACCCAGGAGCCCTAGTAATGGATCAGGACCCCAATCAGGACATCCCAAGGAGCTTACAATTTACACATAGTATAAGACAAGAGACAGTAAGTGGAAAGGGACAGGCAGGGGAAACACAATAAAACAATGAGACTTTTTTTTTAAAGAAAAAACCCTCTTCATGCTTCCGTTTCCCCATCTGTAAAATGAAGTTGGCCACCAATCTGTAATTTTGAAGTCTTTAAACCATGATTTGAGGATTTCAGTAACTCAGCTGGAGGTTAGCGGTCTATTACAGCAGTGGGTGGATGAGGTTGCCCACCAAAAATCATGATCAGGTATTAGCAACATGAAAATGGAAAATTACTATGCAAAATAATAATTTTTTCCTCCTGGCTCCAGACCCCAAAGGTTATTTTGCTGGTCTTTGGTCCATCTAGCTGATCAGTTATTTCATTACCAGTCATGACTTACTTTGAAGGGTTGTAACCATGAGAGTGAGGCTCCTGAGAATCCCACCGCTGGCACTCAAGCCCAGACTCAGTTTGGGAGATTTTGCCTTGGTAGTTTTCGCCACTGCAATGCATACACTCTTCTGTATGGACAAGAAGGAGTGAAAACAAAGAAACCGGTAAAAAATCAGGAATAGCACTGGTCCGGAAACTTTCCCTTGGATTTGACATCAGATCAAGAGACCAATTAAAAGGCAATACTAGAGTGAAGAACTATTTAAAATGGGAAGGTTCTTTCTACTGGTGGGTGACTTCACCTACTTAATTACATTTATTTTATTTGTCTTATTTGTTACATTATAGTGTATCTTAAAACAAAAATTAATGAAAACTACAATTAAACTCAGATATGACAAGAAGATTCCTAAGGAGCTGTTAGGATGTGTATATTACTAGAGAAGCTTCCTTTGCAAAGTAGCTTCCTTTAAAGAGTAATGACTTGGATAATGAAGACTCTGGTTCCATGAGATGTAATATGATGACACTAAACAGCTAACATTCACCCACTACTCTCAACAATCAGACCATGGCGAGGCCAACCCTCTGGATTGATGTTCATTTGGTTTCCTGAACATAATCCATTAAGTTTCATAGATTTGACTTTGAAATCAGAAGGGACCATCAATATCATCTAGTCTGACCACCTGCCGATTGCAGCCCACAGAACCTCATCCACCCACTGCTGTAATAACCTAACTCTAACCCCCAGCTGAGATACTGAAGTCCTCAAATCATGGTTTAAAGACTTCAAATTACAGAGAATCCACCATTTACTCTAGTTTAAACCTACAAGTGACTTGTATCCCATGCGGCAGAGAAAGTCCCACCTGGGCTCAGTAAAATTGTCCGTGTGAGTTATAGAAGGAAAATAAAGGAAGACTCACATGTTTAGAATAGGGGAGTTGAACCAAGATTAATCTCTTTATGCACTGAGCAAAGGAACCCTAGAAGTCCTTGGTGCTTATGCTCATCAACTGAATCAAATTTTATGTGACTGTAAGATTTTCACGGCTGGCCCATGTCATATGTCTGCATGCAAAACTCCCACTGGTGTCTGCATGACTATGATCATCAAGTCAATCTTTCTTTTCTTAAATACACCATTTTCTAGTTAGAGCAGATCAAAAAGTATCTAGAACCAATCAAAAATTGTGATTCAGCGATATCTATTAAATATTTATACAATTTAAGCCATTCAGGGACACATCCTTTTTGTTGAGAACTTTTATGCTAAGTCCTAGCTGGATCTGAATTCAAAGCACAAATGGACCTGAAGCACAAAACTGAGATTTGTATCTGCTTTTTTAACTCCCTCAAATAAGAGTTTCTTCAGATCCAGATTTTTGGATCAGACTCGTCTCTAATTATGTATCATATCATACAATGATCTGGCAAGGAGTTGTTATACTGGAAATGTTAACTGACTCTGAACTGGGATGCTGAAACAAAACCATTGGGAAGTGGCAAACCCCCCCCCCCTTTTTTTTTTAGTTTTGAAAGTTTCCAGACAGAATTATGGCATTTTGCTACGCAAGATAACATCCAAGAACAAGGTCATACACAAATGAGGCCCTGAGTCAGTAGGGTACTTAAGCGCATGCCTGATCACATTAAGTAAATGCGGGGACCTATTGACATCAATGGGACTATTAACATGCTTAAAGTTAGGTATGTGCTTAAGTGCCTTGCTGAATGAAGGCAAGTGGTAATAGCCATATTAACTACCACAAAAATTGGCCAGGGTCCTCAGCTTTTGATGTCCTTAGAAATATTATGGAGGGATCAGTCTGATGATTAAAAATAGGATGTGATAATAATGCAGTACAATAATATTAACCAAGAAAAGATGTCCTCCTCTGTCACTATCAAAAGGATATGTCCTCTGGAACACATGTACTTGTATGTTGACTTTAGGGAACTGTTCCAACACACTGAGGCTATCCAAAAGAACAATAAGGGGCCTGAGTCCTGCAAGTCACTTGAGTAAAGACTACACATCTGAGGAAGTTTATTACAGCTTCTGGATTAAAGTTTGCTGGCCTGGTCTCAAACAAAGAGATAATGGGGTTCTAACGTGAGGGAGCTAACATGTTCATACGTTGAAAAAAAGCACTTGCACGATTTAACATACTTAGAGATAAAAAAAGATGTAAAAAGATCTTTGGTGTGTGTATCCTACCTTCACATTCTTGGATGTTACAGTAGTCAAATCTGGTATCAGGATCTGTGGTGTAACACCAGGGTCCTTTTTCATCCTCATCAGGATTTCTGCAGTAGTTTGCCTCTAACCCCGCAAGGGGGGTGTTGGCAGGTGTATATCTGAAATAAAATAAAATAATGCCATTACAGAGAAAGTGAAATGTCCTAATTTCTCAGGTGATTTTGGCTCTCTCATACACATGAAAGGCCAGGGAAACAGATGCTCCCTTAGGTTGCTCGGAGTTGAAATCCTTATCGAAAGAGCATTCTGTGGCTGTCATTAGTAGCCTCTTCATATCTACTGGATGTCAGTTCTTTGATGACTCTGGAGAAAAGCCAATAGTTTCATATCTACAGTTTGTAGGAAATATGACCACCTCATAGTCCAAGAATGCTCTTTTACACTTGCAACGGATTGTTGCTGTTGGACTGCCACGTCTGAGCTCCATCAATAACTGCCTGCTGTGATTTTCTAACACACATAGTTAAAAAGAGCAATATTTTGTATGGAACACTTTCCTGGGGAATGCAAAAAAGGACATTAACTAAATACATGAGAGTTGTCAACAACTTGCATGTGATACTAACACATCCTAAGTGAATGGGAGGTTATCAGTTTGATCTTGTTGACTGCTTTTCATTTAATGCCATAAAATAATGTCATGGAAACACACAAGGGGATCTCCAATAAGATGATGTAACTTTTATCTCCTTTGCCACTTTTAGCACCCGTTGAAGCAAATGGGTGAAATCGTAGCCACATTGAAATCAGCAAGAGCTTTGTCATTGACTTCAGTGGAGCCAGGATTTCATCCAATGAGTGTTTTGCTTGCTTAAGGACCACCAAATTTGGCCAGATATGCTATCTTTGAAATCATCCCTTGAGTCATCTAGTGCATCCCCTTGAATCACTGCAGGATAAATTTCATAGATGCTTAGAAATATGTCAGCCTTTCAGGTCTTTGTGAGAACATGTAGAGATCACAGTGATCAAGATAAGGAGGAAATGATTTCCTACCATTGAATTTGCATGCTGAACAACTTGCTTTAATAATATACACTATAAAATTATTTAATACACATTTAATATGGATGGCTTAGAATAGGTTCAGAATTTCATATACACAAATATGAAATGGACATACCTAGGTATATGAGGTTTACTGTCGCTCCACTTCTGGCAGGGCACACCACTCTGAGTTTTAGATACTGTTCCTCTATAGTCCTTCCCCTTACCAGTCCTGCATTCTAAAAGATACACTGACACAAAATACAATTTTATCTATTAGTATCATGTCACATCTGTTTGAATTAAATAACTATATATAGATTCTACACACATGCTAATCAGCCTAAATACCCACATTTTGAATCTTCTTTTATCCCCCCCTCAAAAAACCCATAGCTGTGCCATTGTAAAGCTCTTTATAAATAGATTAGTTTGCAAATTTTAACAACGCACATAAGGAAGGTCACTCAAATGTTTATGTAAAGACCAAAAAACTCAAATGTTTAGGGAAACATATAACAAGCATGCTCTTGTCTAAACCGACTTACCACAAGTGTCATCAAGCATTCTAATACCATGCTGCTCCACTTTTATTAAGCAACCTTCATTAAGCAACCAATTTTTGATAGTCCCTTGTTTGGACATTTAGACAGGTTTTACTCGGTATTTGTTTTTAGAGGATCTGGAATAGGCCTATGTGATGATTTTTTTTTTCAGGGGACTTCTGGCATCCTTTATTTTTCCTCCCCATCCACCCATTCCCCATGCACAAGCACACACGTCAATGCTCAGTGTCTCCCCTGCTCCTGGTAATAAAGCAGAGAAGGGCTGGGTTTCATCAGGTTGGTTTCAGTGTTTTTAGACATTGGCTGTGGAGAATTTTTGTTGTTTCTCAGTTTTGCTTTGAAATTTCTCAACATAACCTGCACCAAAACTACCGTAGGAACATAATTATCCTTTTCTGTACATCAGTGTAAATCTAGAGTAACTCAATTGACGTAAAATTGAATTACCTAGGTATCTTAAGAGGAGGATTAGGCTTCCTGCTTGTCTATGAATGGAGGTCCAGATTTTCCTAAAATTGAGAGGTATTTGGATCTGGGGTTCTGATTCAGGCCTATTTCTAATCTGGCCAGACTATATTTATGGATAAATAGGCAGACTACCATAGAATTTTTAGCTGGGAACTTTTTGTATACCCTAAGAAGTTTTGCAATATGTTCACATTCAAAAATCTGAAGAAATGAACACTGAAACAGTCAAGTGCTGACACAAACTCTTTTTGTTTGAATAAACTTCTGACAGTTTATATAACCTTTAGGGGTTTTTTTTTTTCCGTCTGCTAACAAATAACTAACTTTGAACCCTAAACTCAAGCCCATGTTCATTTGGGTTAACAATTTACAAATTGATATGTCCAAATACAGCCTTTAATTCCCATTCCTCTTTTCATAACACAAACTAAATTAGCTTTTGTGTTTTATAACATGTTTAATGGGGAAGTTCGGGGGAAAAAAACCTGCACATTTTTCCTGATCAAACACCATCTGTGACTGTGAAAGATAAGATAGAGAAGGATAAACAAATCGCATTTTTGAGAGTGTAAGATGACCTCTTGTGGACAAAAGGGAAGAGCTGTTCATTCCCTCTATAGTACTGCATAATAATGTAGATGCCTCATGGGAAATGTTCACTTTCCTTTGACACATTAGGCCATTAGTGACTGCCAGAGGCAGCACCATAGACTACACGAATCAATGATCTGAGCTGATTAGGCAAATCCTTCATTCCTATTTCCTGTTCTGTAAGAACATATTCAAACAAGATGATTTTATCTTCAGGATTGATACAAGATGCTTTAAAACTCTGTGATAATAATAAGGTGAATTACAGAGAAATACAGCTAAATACTCAGTAGGCTAGAGTAAAACCTCTAATCTCACTGAACCAGACGGTCGTTTAGCAGGGAGTTTCACAGCTTTATGCATAACAGTCAGAGCTCCTCCATGCCTTATGTCAGAGGCCGCTCTACAGAAAGAAGCTTATTGGAAACTAGATTGGAGCTTTTAGTGTGGTTAGTACAAATTAAAATAAAGGATTGACTAAATCAAGAGTTGACAACTCTCTTGATTTTAGCACTAATCTTATGATATTAGGATTTTATTAAAAGCCCCAGCTCCTGGCAGCAAGTGATTAGATGAGAATTTCAGCTTTCAAATTAAAAAAGTAGCAAATTTGTAGTCTTCATGGTTGTAGATAAGATCCTAAAAATGTGACCTGAGTGCACTCCAGTGGATCAAAAGCCAGAAAGAAAATAAAAAGCCCCCAATATTTTTTTAAATATCTCATTGTTTTTAAGCCAATCTTGTGATTTTTGTAGCTTGACTCATGGTTTTCAAATGCTTGGGGTTGCAATTCTGCCATATTTGTTGATTGGCTTATGTAGTCATCTTCTTTAACAGGAAACCAACCCCAAGATCCATGGCTGAGATTTTCAAAGGATCCTAAGGGAGCTGAATGTCCAAATCCCATTGAGTTTAAATGGGATTTGGGCATCAAACTCCTTTACAATTCTTTGAAAATCCCAGGCTGCATGTGGTGGGATCACCACCCATCCTTATATTTCCTGGATAGTTCCAATTTTGACAGTGTCCTAAGCACATTTTCGGGGATCACGTGTCGTTGTGTTGCCATGAATGCATCATGAATTAATGACACAAGAGTTACAGTGTTGTGGTGTGATGGGATTCTGATATCAGTGATTCATTTGCCTTTCTCTGGATTTACAGCAGTGTAAACCAGAATAAGAATCTGGCCCTCCCATTAGAGTGTTTGTATTGTTTCAATGGGAATATTTAATTACTTATAAGTGAAGAGTTAATTTCATCTGACTTCATCATTTGCTCATGTGTCCATTGATTTTTCATATTTATAACAAAAACTATAAGGCTTTGCTCAGCTTTTACTCAATCCTTACTCAAAGGAAACTCCCACTGTCTTCTGGCTATAATAGAATATCTCATATTGAAACATTAAGTAAGGACATTTACAAAGTCCACTATTCTTAAACCTATTTTAATTTACTCCAGGAAGTGATGTGGCTCAAAACTTTTGAGTATGGCTTTTAATACCAATGACTTATTAAATTAATTTTCTATGAGTAATGTGTGGAAAAAAAGAGAGTGGCAGAGAGTTGTATATGCACTATACATCTGGAATCTCTAGCTATTGGGTTTGGGTTGGAGTCACAGGGCCAGTGTTCTGTTGGTGCAAATAACTCTGGTGGCATTTTGGCCTTTACACCAACTAAGAATTTTAACCTGTAACATTTAAGAGACAGATGATGAGTTAATAAAGCTTCAAAGAATCCTGTGGCACCTTATAGACTAACAGATGTATTAGAGCATAAGCTTTTGTGGGTGAATACCCACTTCGTCGGATGCATCAGCCGAAGTGGGTATTCACCCACAAAAGCTTATGCTCTAATACAGAGGTCTCCAAACTTTTTGAGACGAGGGCCATATTAGATTTTTGAAGGGGCTTCACGGGCTGCTGCCATGGCCCCACCCTTTGCTCCTCCTGCCACTGCCGTGACATCCCTTGACCCCGCTCCTCCGGCCTCACCGCAGGGGCTCTCACCCCTCTGCACATGGGGCCACCAGCAGCAGTTTGCATAGGGGGAGGGGGGCAGTGGCAGCTTCTCCGCATGCCTGCTCAGCTGGGGCCTGGGGCCGGACAAATCGACGCTGTGGGCTGGATCTGGCCCCCGGGCCATAGTTTGGAGACCCCTGCTCCAATACATCTGTTAGTCTATAAGGTGCCACAGGACTCTGTCACTTTTGCAGATCCAGACTAACACAGCTACTGATGTTAATAAAGCTTGTCGTTTTTAAAAAATTTTAAGAGATTATAGTAATTCATCTGAGTTAAACTGCGAAAGCAGGACAGCTAATTCCAAAGCCAGAGAAATTTTACTTGCCTCAACTCTAAAAGATGATATCAAGTTACAGGTATTACATCATCAAAACAAAATCTCCTTGGCTGATCATAAAACCGGAGATATGACATTTATCTAGCAGCTATTGAAGTGACTGGCTTCTACAAATTAGCCTCTTTCTTGGTGTCCTGCACATTACACTGTGTTATCCTATAGGTGATCCAGGACATTAACGTGTGAACTAGGATGAAGTCTGATGAAACTCATTGATGTTTAAATTTCAGTTTTGGGGATGTTTGGGCCAGATTCACAGCTGAAGTCAATGAAATCAGTGGAAATATGCTAATTTATACCAGTTTAGAATGTGGTCCATTGTGTTTTCTTTATAGAACTGTTATGCAGTAAATGAGACCTGCTTCATGGCAGTCTGAAGCTTAGAATTTCAGCATATTTTTCAAACTCATCAACATTTTAAAGAACGTGAAAAAGCACCACTGGTGATTACAGCATCATTTAACATAGGTCAATATAAACACTATGAGGTATCCTAGCAAGTTACCCTAGGTGTTGGAATGATTAGCAAAAAAACCCTTTCGGTTCTCCAAGAACTCCCAGTTCAGTCAGCTGACATTACTATGTAATTTTTCTTCCCTTGGAACTGGTAGAAATGGTCTCATTTAAAAATTTATTTTTCCCACTGCTTATGGTCTTTTCAAGGTTTGACTATAATTTTACTTCAAGGGGAGAATTAAAGAATTCAAAAACAATGTTAAACCCAACCACTCATCTGAGCATGCTATAAGTCTTGAATAGATATTTTAAAAGGGAGCTTATCAAAAACTTAGATATTTGGCAGGGGTCCCTAGGCACAGGCCCCAATGGCCCAATGGCTAATTCGCCACTGGATAGGATACAAGATCAAATGCTTCTTCCGTTGAATCATCCCTGGTTTTCTGGGACATATTTAAACCACATAAACAGAAAATTAAGGGACTGAAAATAAAGCATACAATTAGGAAACCCAGTAGGGTTGAAAACTCACGTGATAATAGGTCCACCAGACCCATTAAGCAAAGTGCTGCAAACACTTATGGGTGGAGAAATGTATCACTTCTCTTTTTTTGGTTGAAGCATGTTCAATATGTGTAATCCCAAAAACATAAAATGCTTGGGACTAGATGGAGGGTTAGAAATGCATCTACATCCTTTCCCTTCAAGGAGACTGGTTTGAATCCAGTCCAAGTTGGGTGTATTACCATCAGTGGCATATATGGAATTACTTTAGTATTTTCAAACAATTTCCCTGCATCCATCTCACAGAAATCATCACCACTATAAATGACAGTAAACTAGTAATCTCAGAAAAGTGGTCGAAGATATATTTCTGTCAGGTGAGCAAATATTAAAGAAGTAATATAAATATATATATATATATATACTTCTCTTCTCAAAGAGTATTACATCTGTTCTTCTAACCAACTCCGATGTTTTGGTGTTCTCAGCCAACGTAGTACACTGTTGATCTTTCCTGGTGAATAGAAATGCCCTGTTGAAATTGAGAGGGGACAGCAGTGTAAGAAAGAGTCATTAATGTTGTTTAAATTACTGTCTTAGTGGAAATTCTTCACTATCCATTTTAGATTTTATCAGTCATGGTAGTTTAGAGACATTTTAGGCTTTTGATAATATTTTCCAAAGTACCTGAAGTGTCTAAATTGGACTTAGGCTTCTAAGTCTCTCCAGCACATTTTGAAAAGGTTACCCTTTGTCTGGAGTAGGTTGTAATTGCCTAGGTTACAGCTCAACCTGCACAAACTGAACTACAGGTGTTAGCCTGCACTCACACTAGGAAAAGTGGTTATGTTAAAGGAGTCCTAGCTAGCTGATGTTAACTAAGCCTGACCTTTACTCAGCTTTTCTCTGGTCTGCAAAGCCTGATACACCATGACAGGTTGTCTTACTAAAACACCAACACAAAAGAAAACAGTGTTCAGCAAGTATGGGTCAAAAACACGGCAGAAGCATTACATTAAGCTGCAATGTTGAGTCCATTCCTGTAGTTTTTATATAAAGGTGTCACATCCTCCCTCTCATGCAACTTTCTTCTGGTCTCCCCCCGCACCCCACGCTGATCAGCATACGTTGTTGATTTAAAAGTACTTATACAAAGAAGTCCTATTGGTCTAAAAACTGATCAAGAGCTCAAAGGCACAAGAGCTTGAGCCTGCTCCAGCAGCAAAATCCCCATAAACTTCAGTGATGCAGGACCAGGTCCCACGGGCAGAGTTCATGGCCGCAGCCCTGACTTCCACACCGGCAATCAGGAGGCTGAGGGATGATACTGTGTAAGTAAAGGTCCCAGCAGGGAACAGTTACTCCTCTACAAAAGATATATGGGTATTTTTAACATTTCTTTAAGGAATTTGGTCCAATCTCTCTCTTGCCTTTCCTGGGTGAGAGCTCCAGGAGTGTTGCTGAAGTTCTGCATCCTCTGCATAGCTTAGGGGGAGGTGGGAGGGGTGGTTCGCAGAAGATGGGTGAGGATTCCTTTGCATGAAAATAGTAGCTGGCAGTGACTTCTGTGATCCTGTTTGGTAGCATCCCTTTCAAATGAATGTTGTTTCTCGGTGGATCTTTGCCATCTTTAACACTTACAGCAGATTTTAAATAGTTTGCCACATTATAAACCACTTTAAAAACTGAGCACCAGATCACCTGTGGCACCAATGGAGGGCGGGGAATTGGAAGGGCAGAAAATTCTGTAAGATTCGCCTCTGGAGTTTTCAAAGAAGCACCATTTGGAAGAGAAAGGGTAGGGGACCCCTGGAGTTTGGAGAGGAAGGCCTCCCAGCCCCAGGAATGGACAGGACCTGGTGTGAAGGGACCCTCCCTTTACAGTGCAGGCTTCTCACTTTGCACTGCTCCACTGGCCCCCTTCCCTCAGGCAGACTGCTGGGCTCTGTAGTTAATGTTGCTGCAAGGAATGATAAGTATCAGTAGACTATCTAGTCAGCTATATGGCGACTGAGCAGGGGACAGTGCTACAGGTTGGCCTGTTCCCTACTCCATCACTTCCAATACCCTCAAATCCCACGGAGACCCTTACTCACAGGATCCTCACAGAGAAGCAAGGATGGGAGGTGGTGCCATTCCCTCCCTCCCAGGGAAGATCTAGTCCATACTCATTAGTGCAGGGGATTCTCTGGCTCAAGATGCAGAATAAGAATGAGATAGACCCAACAAGCGCTGGTGCTGATGTCCTGTTTTCTGAGCAGCACTTTTCTTATAGGCCTATGTATGGCAAAGGGTCTGAAGAGACCTGGATACTGATGTGCTAGATTGTTTGTCAAGAGGGTTGTGCATCAAGATATCATGTTTTTTCCCAACATGTGTGATGAAATTAAAAACACCATCTTCTTTGTCTCTCCTTCCGTATCTTCTTTTTTCACCCCCTTCTCCCAGGTATTGACTTTCCGGGAATTTTTTCCTTTCCTCCCAAACCTCAGAACAAACTTACTCCTAAGGAACACCTTTAGAAAGTTTCCTTAACGTATAAAGCAGAATACTCAGTTGGCACAATGGGATATAGCTGTGGGATACAACAGAAATTACCTGCACGTGAATTTTGTTTCAGCTTCACATTTCTCAGCACATTCTTCTTTATGGTTTGTTTTGTAAATCTGTTTTGTTTGACCAACTATCCAAGCACCCTCCGTTTTTACATAGTTGTCTAGTATGTCTCCTTGTGCTAAAAGAAAACAAAAAAAGGAGCAGAGATTAAAAAGTGAGAATCCTGCAGTTCATATAATTTGTGCTTTTAAATCCCATTTCCTATCACACATTGGCAAGTGATGCTTCCATTTAATTTGTGCGCTTCTGAACTTATGGTAACTGTGGTGGGGCGGTTGCCACAACCCCATGCAGGATTAGGCTACGGCAGGCCAGAGCGGCTGCATGGACTGGCAGCCAATCAGGGAGGGCCTGTGAGAACCAATCAGAGCTGAGCAACAGGCGGCCAATCAGGGCCGGGCTCAGCCATACATATAGGAGGCCTAGCAAAGCAGCAGACAGTCTCTTCCAGACCTTCAAAGGGGAAAGTCTGTCTCCTGAACTAAGGAGATCAGCACTCTGGACAGTGCAGTGCTGGACAGGCCCAGGGTAGCGGAGGAGAGCTCCAGTCCGATACCTGCTAGACTGCAGGCCCTGACTGGAAGGGCCTAGAGGGTTCAAGAAGTCAGAGGGGAAGTGATCCAGGGAGGACGGACAGATGAGGGGAGAGAAGGAGGGTGGAGAGGCCACCACTAGAGGATCCCTGGGTCAGGACCCAGAGCAGTGGGCAGGCCTGGGTTCCCCCCATTTCCTTCTTGTGCTGCGCCTGGCTGCGGGAGAATGGCTGTATCAGACTGCAACATACCCCTGATGAAAGGGGTTAGACTTTGGATTGTGGTTGGCCACTGTGGCAGGGGCAAGCTGGAAGACTGCTTGATTAACTACACCGCCCCCTCCCCCCACAGAAGGGGATGAGTATGGACTAGGAGGCACTGCTGGAGGGCAGCATCCTGACGTAGACAGGGACTGTCTGGAACCAGACATTGCTAAGCAGGGAGCAACACGGGTCCAGAGGTCAGCATAGAAGACAACGGATGGGACATCACCGGTAGAGGGCGCTCCACAGCTGATTGAGCTAATTCCTGGACTAGCCAGCAGGAGGTGCCATGGTGGTGAGTCCCTGCCCCATCACAGTAACACATCCTGAATAAGCTCCATTCTCCTGGAGTGGTAAAGGTTGGCATCACTGGAGACAAGGACAGAGACGAAGTGTTTTGACAATGAGAACAGGTCATTTGATGCATAGGGAATGGGAAGCAGATAGAGAGACCAAAAGAGGTGAGAAGTGACATGAAGTGAATCAGAAACAAGGGAGATGATTTTGATAACAGTATTTTGGAGAGATTGGAAGGATGTGAATGATGTGAAAAAATGAGCCTCCATTAGTGACACAATCTCATTGAATGTGTAGTCAGTTCAGTTTTATCTGTCACGTCTTCTTGGCTGTCGGTCTCCAGACGTTTTGAGTGGAAACAAGACAACCTCAGTCATCAGGCTATCACTGCAGCCACTTACAATGACCATGTTTATTGTCATAATATCTTAAGACCGGATCAGATTTAATAGTCAAGCTGTCTGGTTGTGTCTTTGATTGTAATGAATTAACACAAAATTGTGAATTAGTAAGTAAATTAATTTGGCAGTTTCTGAAAGCTAGGCCTACATGTTAAATGTGTTGGATGAATATGCTAATATGTTTTACAGCTGCATGAACCAATTAATGCTGAGATGTTCAATTACATTCACCCTTGTAAAGGAATTTGCTATCTAATTAACTTTCCTCTGACATCTATACAAATTCTAAATGTCTATTCATCAGTGAGACAATTGTTTCTCTGCTGTTTTTAGCAGCATGATTACAGAGAGCACTAATCGTGGTTTTATCATTTCCTTTTCAAATGAGGATATTCTTGATAAATGTTTGATACTGAGAATTATTTATTCAGTGTGAAACTCACCCCCAAACAGAGAGTGACCCCCGGATCTACACATCACTCAAATCCATTTACACCTTGTTCTGACCCTCTGCACAGGGATGAAGTTCACTCTCATAGAAGTTGATTTGAATGAACATACATTGGGCCTGATTCACTGCTGTATTACTTCCATTTTATGCCACCATAACTCCAATGAATTTAAGGGAGTTTTGAGCATTCACACCGTTACATACACACTTTTTATATTATACCATATTTATATTATACCAAATGCTTTTTTGTTGCAGCTATCAAAGTAAATTTCTCTCTGTTGAAGTTAAGTCACGCATTAAGGGTATTGTTCTATAGGTGCCAGAGGGGGTGGCTCAGTAGCATAAGAATCCAAGCATCCAAGAAAATTCCCAGCTTCTGGGAATTCTGTATCTACCCCCACCTTACTGAAATGTCTTTGTGGCGTGCTAGTGGCCTGCCCTTTTCTCTGGAGTCAGTACCTTCTCCTGGAGTTTTCATGGAAGTGCCACAAGTAACAGACACTTCTCCTCAAACCTCACAATCTGGGTATGCGAGAACCAAAGCACCTGCCTCGGCCAACCCTCTCATTGACTGTTGTCATACACAAGTTTTACACTGGTTTAATTCCATTGATTTCAGTGAGTTATTTCCAATTTACACCAGTGTAATTGCAGACAAAGTCAGATCCAGAGTATCATATATGGGAGGAAATAATCCTAGTCCTACTACCCATAATCCCTAGCAGAGTAGCTAGAGTCTAGTAGTTAGTGTACTAGTGTAGAATTTGGGAGACCTGGGTTCAAGTCCATGCTCAGCTACAGCCTTCCTGTGTAACCTTCAGCATATCACTCACCTTTCTGTGCCTCTCTTCCCCACCTGTATAATGGGGTTAATAGTACTGCCCTACCCCAAAGGGGTGTTTTGAGGATAAATACTGAAAGATTGTGTGGTACTCAGACACTCTAGTGACAGGGACCATATAAATACCTTAAATAAATAACTGGAGAACACGCTGTGGTATTTGCATTCCCAGTGTCCCCATTGTACGATTATGGTGTAATGGCAATTTATGGGCCACCTATGGTTTTGCTCATCTCATATTCTATCTGTTTTCCAAAACAATCCCACCTCAGATATTCATTGCTTTCTCTGATCATACAGGAAGCATCTGCATTCTTACTCATCAGTGTCATGAATAGAAAATAACATTTGCTAATATCTTTGCACCGACAGAGCTGCTGCTCCTTTTTTTAACTGATTTAAATTGTGCACAAATAAATTTGGAAGATGTTTATAAGCTAATTTTGGCTGAACTGGTAAATAGTAACAGACAAGAGAATATGACTTAAATTCCTTGATGAGGATAGCAAAATAACAGATCTCAAAATACAACAGGCTGTGCATTATTTTAACCTAAAATCCAATTTGTTATAAACCCAGAAATGGCACAAGGAAATTAATTAACAGGCCAGTCAAATATCTGGAAGTAAACTGAACTGTTCCAGTTATATACGTGTCACTTATAAATGTTCCAGGGCTGATCCAGACTACATAACTGACTATTTCATTGAGGTTCTGGCAGGACCAACTTCTGTGGCATTGTAGGCAATCAGAGGGTTATTGATAGTGAGTCCTCTGGGGATGAGGTTTCATTTCTTGCATTTGCTCAGTAAGCAGATGTCGCTCATTGTTCAAGTCTAATTGGCAGTCCATTCTTGTGGCTTCCGACACTTGAGGACAAAAATGAAGAATACTGCCAGGATATTGCTATATAACTTAAGCTTTGGCATAAGCAATTTTGTGAATTAACAAACAGATCCCCACGAAAATGTAAACTACAACTTAATCCAGCAATGAACCTGGCAGACAACAGGCCAATAACATTAGAGGAAGTGATGTTAGTGGTCAAATGGTCTAGAAATGACAAAGCACCTGGTTTTGACAATATTTCATTAGAATTGAAAACGAGGCTCAGATTTAGTTCAATGGCTTCAGAGAGTCATCTTAAAAGTTTGAGAAACTGGTTATATTCCAGAAGATTGGGAAAGGGGCTGCATTATCCCTTTTTCCAAAAAAAGAGAGCGATCAGCTCGATCAAATTATAGAGGGATAATGCTGCTGTCAGTCCCAAGGAAGGTGTTGATCAGACCACTGCACCGGCTGAAATACTGTTTCAGTCCAAAAATGAGAGACAACCCGTGTGGTTTCCGCGCAAGTGAACTACCATCCATGTTATATAAGCTCTGCGGAATGTGATTGAAAAATGACTCAAGTGACAAAAGGAGTTAACATCATGTTTATAGGCTTTGTAGCTTGACTCAGTGCATTGACACTGTGGATACTGTGGTCCCAGTGTGGAATGCTTGAGGACTTAGTGTGCCAAGTGGAGGAACTGTATCTCAGAGCATTTTGTCTATGTGAGCATCAATGGTTGTATTACAAACTAGGTCTCAGGACTATGACAGGTACGTGTTCTCTCACATACATTTATTTAATGTTCTAATAAAATACCTGATAACAAAGCTGACCGAGGCCAAAGTATGAGAGTTGAAATGTAAAGATTCATCTTTAGAGCATCATGAGTATATGGTTGTATTGCCTTACGAAGACAGACTATTGTCCAGCTATGGCTAAGGTATGAAAAACTATCTCTGGAACTTAAGATCAATAGTGATATAACCAAAGTTATGCTTTGATGGCATGCATGAGCCCCACACTGGTGAACTACTGATTAAAGAACTACTGATTACTACTGGCTACTCCAGCTGAGCATGGTCACATTGGAGGCTAGGCTCAAAAGGGAGAAGCTCAACTCAAGCTGGGTGGACAAAGCAAAGCAACTGTGTGATGCAAGCTACTGCAAAGAAGCTGCTGAGGCTTCACTACCAAGTGACCACAGGGTCTTCACCTCACAGAGGTCAGGAATGAATGGTCAGAGCTGATAGCGGAAGACCCTCTGGAGCACAGAGAGAACTGCAGGGGGAATCCAGAAACAAACCAGTGACACTGATGGAGGAACCAAAACTAGGTTTTGGTTCCTAAGACAGGAAATGACAGGAAATGGCCCAGGAACAGACGTAAGGGTGTCCACTCTCAGGCCACATATCTGAGCTATTATTCACAAGTTCTACAGCCACTGACCCTCACCACTGGGAGACATGGCCACCAATATTTGCCACTAGGTGGTGCTGCAACCCCTCTAACACATTCTGTAGAATGCAGGTACTGGCCAAGTCCTATTAAAAGGCAGGAGGTGCAATGGTGAACCTGACCCAAAAGTGCGCATGGATATAGAAAAAGTACTAAAATGGATGGTGGAGAGCAAGCAACAGCAGGTGGCCCAGCAACAGCAACATCACAGTCAACTACTGCTACCACAAGTGGCCCAGAAGCAGTACCAGCTACTCCAGGAACTGATAACGCAGCATCAGGTGCAATAGGTACACCTGATTCAGCAGATGGAATCACTCTCACAGCCTGAAGGGGCATCTAAGACTTGGTGGCCTGGACCCTCAGAGGACATCCTCCCCATTGGGCTGCCTATCAGGCTTACGAAAATGGGACCATGAGATGACCCAGAAGCCTTCTTGGTCACCTTCAAATGGATGGCCACCGCAGCCTGATGGCCACAAGAACACTGAGCCACCGTGATAGCCCCATATTTGACAGGACCTGCAGAAGTCCCATACTGGGGCTTGGACTCCATAGAAGCATTGGATTATAACCAAGGTAAAGGCAGTTATTCTCAGCTACCTGGACACCAATCCTGAGATGTTCCACCAGCAGTTCTGAAATGAGAGATACCTGCCAGAAGCCCATCTCAGGTGGTGGCCCAACACCTGAAGGAACAGGACTGCCCCACCTCAGAAACCACCCAGGCATGAAAATGAGGGGGCTTATGGGCCAAGACACAATGGAAGACCCCAGGGAGTGCCTCTCCAGCAAGCCAGCAATGCCAACCCAGCAGCCCACTAGTTCTGAGACACCTGAGGAAATAAGCCACAATTGGCTACCAGAAGATGAGGACTTTGTGCAAGAACAATGGGAGGACCAGACTCTGAGCTGGGCATGTAACAGCTAGCTGTCTCTGATGGGGATGTGGGCAAAACCCAATGAGTAAAGCACTGGCCCCACTTTGAGCTTTGGCTCGAGTGGCTTTACTGAATGATGAAACCCCCAAGCCCAGGAAACATGGTGATGGCTGCTGGGAGTCAAGAAATTCCACTGGAGGCTTCTACACCTAATCCAATCAGTGCCATAAGCCAGGTACTTGGGGTAAAAAAGGATGCTGGAGAGAGTGATCCTTAGATTCTTCTGGCTGGGAATCCACAAAAAAGGTGCTTGGTTTTTGTCTTCTGCCCTGAATGCCAGCTGGCAGGGCCCGAATGGATGCTAAAGGCCCTCTGATTCTGCTCCCAGTGGTGAATATACCTTTTGAATGGGTAGGAAAGGATTTAGTGGGGCCACCTTGAGAAGATCACATCAGGGTACTGTTATTTATTGCCACACAGTACCCTGAAGCCATCCCACTACACACAAAAAATAAGCCCACCATAGTGAATGAACTCATCAATGGCTTCACCAGGGTCAGAATACCAAGGGAAATATGGATGGTTTGAGGATCCAATTTCTTGTCCAGACTGATGTAGGAATTGTGCAAACTGTGGAGGATCAAAGCCCTGAAGACTTCCATCTACCATTTGCAGACAGATGGGCTGGTGAAGCAGTTAAATAGGACTCTGTAAGTCATGTTGAGGAAATTGATTAACATGGACCCTTGACATTGGGCCCGACTTCTACCATCACTGCTACTTGTCATGGAGGGGATCCTCCAAACCACCACAAAAGTGACAGAGAGTCCTGTGGCACCTTAAAGACTAACAAATGTATTGGAGCATAAGCTTTCGTGGGCTAATACCCAGTTTGTCAGATGCATGCAGTGGAAGTATCCAGAGGCAGGAATAAATATATAGGCAGGCTAGAGATAACAAGTTTAGTTCAATCAGGGAGGATGAAGCCCTCTTCTAGCAGCTGATCTGGAGGTGTGAACACCAAGAAAGGAGAAACTGCTTTTGTAGTTAGCTAGCCATTCATAGTCTTTGTTTAATCCTGAGCTGATGGTGTCAAATTTGCAAATGAGCTGTAGCTCAGCAGTTTCTCTTTGAAGTCTGGTCTTGAAGTTTTTTTGCTGCAGGATGGCTACCTTTAAATCTGTTATTGTGTGTCCAGGGAGACTGAAGTGTTCTCCTACAGGTTTTTGTATACTGCCATTCCTAATATCTGCAAACCACCACAAAATTCTTGCCCTTTAAGCTTCTGTGTGTAGACAGGCCAGGGGGATTTTGGACCTCCTCCGGGAGGCCTGGAAAGAAGAGAAGAATAGTCCATTCATCCATCGCCCCCACCCCCAACCCCTGCCGGCCTTACCAACCTAGTAAAAAGCACCCACCCCAGGAAGGCGCAATGGACAAAGGCATGTGACAGGGCCTTCAGAACTCTGAAGAACCAGCTAGCTTAGAGGCCAGCTCTCTCCAACCCCAATTTCTCAGAGCCTTTTATCCTTCAGACGGACATGTCAGAAGTGGGTCTTGTGGCTATGTTGTCCCAAGAGGTGAGAAACATCCAGTATTGTATCTGAGTATGAATCTATTCCCACAGGAGGAAATTGAAAAAGAGGTCCTGGCTGTGAAATGGACCATAGAGGACCTATGCTATTATCTACTAGGGAACTCCTTCTTACTCTTCATGGATCACGCCCCACCTCCCTCTGCTCACTAAATTCTATGAAGGATACCAATGTCTGGATCAAGATGGTACATCGTGCAGCATTGTGACTTGCAGATGCTCAACTGCCTGGGAAGGGCACACGCAAAAGTGTTTTTTTTTTTTTCTCGGGAGGGAGGAGGAGAGCAGGAGGAAGGCCCACAGCTAGGCCCTAGCCTGAGGAGGGTGTGTGCTGGAGTGCATGAACCTCACACTGCTGAACTAAGGGTTAAAGAACAGCTCTGGGCCCAGAAGGCCCTGCCCAGTCGCATACTGGCGGCTGGGCTCAGTCTGGGCAGACAGAGCAGGAGAGCAGTCGTGCACTGCAAGCTTCTGCAAAGAAGCTACCAGGGCACCACGCAGCCATGACCAGGCCCCATTGCCAAGTGACCACAGTCTCGTCACTCCAGGGAGGCTGGAAACAACAGGCCGTGGCTGATAGAGGAAGACCCTCTGGAACATGATCACAGAGAACTCCAGGGAGAATCCAGAAACATACCAATGGAACAGACAGAGGAACTGAAGCCAAGGTAGAAAGTGGAACAGGGAACAAGAGTAAGGGCAGCCACCCATAGCTCACATGTCTGAGATATTATTCACAGGGTCCTGTCTTGATCCGCAGTGTAGGAGGGAGGGTCCTGGTTCCCCTGTCCCCAGCCATTGCTTATTGCCACTGGGCCTTATGGCCACTGACCCTCACCACTGGGCAATATGGCCACTCACTCTCGCCACTGGGTGATACAGCCCAGATCACTACCACTATGCGGTGATGCCAGGTTCATTCTTCAACCCCCCTGACATATGCACGCTTCCTATAAAACTGAAATGAATGACCTACCAGCCCTGCATGTAAATGGCAATGACATTGAATGGATGTACAATTTTATCTTTCTGGGTAATCAGTTGACAGCAGTATATTCTGTGTTTGAGGAAGTCACACGTTGGATCAATCTTGCTTTAATAGCATTCTGAGTTGGGAGTAAGGATTTGTCTACACAAAAACTGGTACTGGTTTAAACAATTAGTTAAACTGCTGTGAGTTTGTGTGTAGACACTCTTATTTGGGTTTGAATGGCATGTTTTGGTTTAGCTTCAACTAAATCTGTTTAAAAACACTCCTTTTTAGTTAAATCAGTGCAAATTGTGCGTAAACAAGGTCTAAGTTAAAAAAAGACATATATGACTGAGTGATACTTCTATGCATTCCAAGAAGCTTTAGAAATGAACTTACAAAGGGACATGTTGCAGACGACCCCCAAGCTACTTAGGAGAGGACAATCCAAAAATACTGAATAGCACTAGAAATATACAATGGCTGTTGTTGAGAAAGGAACATCCCAAGGAGTGGACACTGTACAAATAGTAATTTCCCAAACAAGTGACTCTATGGGAAATGTTAATGCATTCTAATACCTACTCACTTCAAAGGGACTATAATACGAGTGTTGTAATGTACACAAGATGAGTATCTTTTGACTCTGATAGACTGAACCACAGCTTGTCCATAAGAGCAGCAGTCACTTTAACAGATCACAGGATACCACACGAGGCATTATGCTACACCCATGAGTACTTTTATTATCTGATTTCTCTTTCCTTATCTATGGGTCTGTATCTGTTTAAATTAGCTTTTACAGGTATGGCGAGGACTGATTTGATAACATTTATATTATTGTATTATGATTTTTCTGTCTGATTCTAGTGAACTCATTGCATTGAAGATCCCTGTGGTCTGAGACTGTTTGGGGAGAAATAGTGCAGTCCATCCCAAGAGAGGGAAAGTGACCAGCCTAGTGCAGTGAGCACAGTCAATAGGGAAAGCCTAGCAATCCCTGACACAAGCCACGTTACAGGGGGCTAAAGTAACAATAACCCATTCCAAAGCCAAAAGGAAATCTGCCCTTTTATAAATGGGATTTATTTCTTAAATGGTGAGGGTAAACTTCACACAAAACTAATAGCTACTTGACTGACTACACCTCCTTGATAAACAGTTCCAGCAGAATAGTCACACAGCCCTAATTCTGAAAAGAGACATTCCTGTGACCATAGTGGGCTTCTGCTGGCATTACCCAGCACAACTTGAAAATGGAGTGATTTTGTTCACTCAAGTTCTACAATAATCACCCTGCAACACAACATTATTCTTAATCATCAGTTAGCATCTACAGTATGCTAGGTGCTTTTCAGACACATAAAATAGACAAAGAGGCAAATTCTTTTCTCAGTTCTATCAGTATAAATCAAGACCCAACAGAAGTCATTAAAGTTGCTCTGGATTTACACTGGTGTTGCTTAAGGCAGATTTTGGCCTGTGGTCCCTGTCCCTAGGAGCATACAATCTAATGGTGGACATAACGCAAGTGATGGTTACAAACAAGAACAGGGAGGACAGACAGGACTAGGAAAACAGACAGCAGTTACACTAATAAGATCACAGTTACTTAGATTTACTACACACATATCTTGCTGATTCCACTCTTTACTGTATTCCCAGACAAAAATGGCATTAAGAAGAAGTAAGATTGAGAAAAATGTCAGTCATTTAGGGTAAAATATAGGGATGTTGTACTCATCTCAGATACATTCATTACTAATCCTGAAAATTCAGGGTAAAGGTTAAACTTAAAGAAGTCCAAACATGTTAAGATATGAAAATATACTGCTAGGGTCTCCAAACAGCCTTATCTCTGCCCCATACCAACACCATGCAATTTCCATATGACTGAATTAAAATTAGATGAAATTAGTTTTTAAAGACATATGATTTTATTCTTTTCCGTGATGGGGTCAATACAGAGAATACTATTTTGAGAAAACAATGAAAATGTGTGTGAATAATGCTGATGCTTTTATTCACCCAGCACTCAGCTTGTGACAAGTGCTTACTGCAATTTTTTCCTAAGTCTGTGGAATTCTCCAACATTAAAAAGATGTTACTTTCTTATTCAGTAAAAGGAACAAAGATCAACATTTACAGCAGTTTGAGAAAGGCCCATGAACAGATTGGCAAGGCAAATACTGGGTATGTTTCTTGAATACATTGTCAACAGAGGACAAAATCCTGCAAACCCCCAATCATATAAATAGTCCTCACTCACATGAACAATCCCTTTGATTTCAGTTGGGAGCATTCATGTCAGTAAGGACAACTCAGAAACTAGAATTTAAATTCACTTGGATATGCTTTAATACCAAATAATTACTATATTTTGTTATACAAGGGCCCTCTGAAATATTTCTAAATCCTAACTTCCATTAGCTAGAATTTATTCACATCTTTTAATAGTAACTATAAAAGCTTTTTCTTTTATACCCCTCAGTCCCACACAATCACACAAACAACACATACCTGTTTTCTTTTGTTATCTTTCCACATGATCTCTATCAAGATAAAGTTGTTATATAATCATATGAAATATTGCTTTGTTAACCTTACTTTTAAAACTGCTATTGCAGCAATTCATGTAGACATAGGCAATGTCTGCAGGAAGAAATGCCATGGGGTTTTGATATCTGAGTCAAGTTTCATTTGTACAGCACACAGAGTACTTATTCGAAATCTCCATAGCATTTGCTGATCTTCATAAAACAGATATGTATTTTAAAAGGCTTAACATATTGTCTAGCATTTTATAAATCCTCTTGTTTTTATCTTTTGAAGAACTAATCTTATGGTGTCTAGACTAGTGAAGATTAAATTCCAATCTATTGAAGTGCTTTATTGCCCCATACAAATCAGTAATAGGAAAGCCTCTTACAAGAAACTGGTCACAGAAGAGACTAAAATCTCCATGCCACAGGGGATGTTTTCTTTTCTTTCTGCTTTAAAAAAAAAAACTTTGGATTTAAAAATAAACAAAAAATAACAATCTGTAATACTGCACTAAATAAATCAAAATCAGACAGCTTTGGGATATATGATAGTACCTGATGTAATAAACAGACCAGAGGCCTGATCTACAGCCCACATGGAGTCTTTCCATGGACTTAAACGATTTTATATTAGACTTGTATTGGCCTAGTTTTCAAAGGTGCTGAGCACCTTCATCTCCCATTGGTTTCCATGGGATTTGTGGGTGCTCATTACCTCTGAAAATCTGGCCACTGGTAAATCTGTTGCATAACTCATTAAAGTCATTTGTTCAACACAAAAACATTGAAGGATGGTTCATCATTTTTCCTGGGACTTAAGCAAAGAGCAGGATAAATATGTGAGATCTCTGCTACCACCGGGCCTATGCCAGAAGTTTCACGATTTACACCATTCAGTGCTGCCAAATCCTCTGTTTAACCAGCTGCTTACTGAATGTGGTATAACAAAGTTGTGACCAACTCAATCCGAGTGTTGTTATTCATTCTAAGGGCTGCATGGTACCACACAATCACAAAAATTAACGAGTATCCTAGTGGTGCATTACACTGAATCAGAAGAACATATAAATCAGGAAATGGGATATATATACTATTATATACAATATAGTGTATAATATATGACATGAGATTCTGGAGCTTTGAAGGAATTCAGAATCTGAACTATGCTCTGGATAGAAATATTGTGCCTGGCACTCACTCTTCTAATGTGAGAGCCTAATCTCTGAATCCAAATACTCTTGGACATTTGCAGAGCTTAAACAGGGGAGATCCTCAAGGGGGTCACAGAGCTGGTAATAACAATCGTAATAATAATCAAGCCAGGTCATTGAAGGGTGCACTTTGAGGACTTTTTAAACAAAAATGCTGCTCCCGGATTACAACAGACCCCTCCCCCGCCCCTCGCCACACACACATATTTACAGGCCACTTTCAGCACTGCTTTGAAGCATCTGAAATCCAGATAGAATTTGAATTTTGAAGTTTGAACCCCTCTCTATTATTAACAAATACTAACAGCAGCAGTTAGGACTGCAGGGTCCCTTTCTGTAGGAGCCATGCTTTGACAGCTAGCCTTCATAAAGGAGAAGCAAATATAGATTTGAGAGAAGATAAGTACCCCTGGGCTGTGTGGCTTTCACATAGATCCTTAAAGGCTAGGAATGTTACTAATTTGCGCTTTAAAATATATAGGTCAATGTTTTCAGACTTGGGTGCCTAAAGTTTGTCAAGTAAATAAAAGTGGCCTGATTTGCAGAGTTGCTGCAAAACCCCAGCTCCCATTTTCCTCTCTAGGAGCTGTGGTTGCTCAGCGCCACTGCAAATCAGGACTTTTGAAGTAGGTGCACAAACATAAATTTAGGTTCCCAGTTTCAAGCATCTAATTTGGAAAGTTTGGCTAGAATCACACTTTGATTAAAATGCAATATAAAGAAGCCTTACCTGCGTACAGAAATAAAAGTAACAGAAAGGCAGCTTTGCTAATCCCCATTTTGGGACAGGCTGGCTCTGTGCTGAAAGCTGTGTTAATGCTGTGTCCGTTTTATTGACTCACCCTTGACTTAGACAGCATCAAACAAACAAGATAGTCAAATTAAGTTAATCATTCTCCCAGTTCTGTGACCCACTCTGCCACGATCTAAATGTTCAAACATTACCTTGAATTGAAGATCTTACAAAATAATGTTTAAATGTTTGTGTTAGATGCTGTGAAAGGATTAGAGCACTCGCCTATCATATAAGGCATGCTTTAGCTCTAAAATTGTTAGGCCTCGTTTTGCTAACCTAAAGACAGGGATAGCATTAGTGAAAACAATACAAAACCAGCAAGGAGTCCTTGTGGTACCTTAGACACTAACAAATGTATTTGGACATAAGCTTTCGAGGGCTCAGACTCACTTCATCAGATGAATGGGGTGAAAAATACAGAAAGCAAGTATAAATATTACACCCATGAAAATATGAGAGTTGCCTTACCAAGCTGGGGGTAGGGGGTCAGTGCTAATGAGGCTAATTCAGTTAAGGTTAAAGTGGCTTATTCTCAACAGCTGACAAGAAGGGGTGAATATTAAAGGAGGAAAATTACTTTTGTGGTGCTAATGAGGCCAGTGCAGTCAAGGTGGACATCCCCCCTTTCCAATAGTTGACAGGAAGGTGTGAGTATCAGCAGAGGGGAAAATGACTTTTTGTCACTGAGCAGAATGCAAATAACTGCTATTCTGTGTCTTCAAAGCCTAGGCTTTGATGCTAATCTCAGTTACAATGCTGTATTGGCATGAATGCAGCTATACCTGAATTATATACCAGTGTAAGTGAGAAGAAAATCAGGTGCAAAGAATGTTAATTGAGTTATATTATCATTCTACAGTTTCATCAAAGAAATCCCTCTCTCATTGTATTTGCATTTTAGACATATTCTAGGGTTGGGTTCTCTTGTTGACGTTTAGTTACGGAGAAGGGTTTGTGGGTTTTTGTTTTGTTTTAATTCCTAACAATGTCTAACATGCCAGTAACCACTGTTGACCGTAGGTCTATGAGATCTATGTGGCTACAGTTGGGCTCCTCCTTTTCACAGACATAGCCCCACCCACACAAAATCTTCAAGTCAGCGTGCCACACCCCTATGCTCACCCATGTTCCAGACTGATTTCAACACTAGCAGAGATAGATTCCCTAAATGCCCTCTCTCTTGGAAACATTGCACTTGAGCTCTGGTTCGTAGCCTTCCTGGCTATGGTGGGTTGGTGGGGGAGCCATACCTCAAGCTCTGAAGTTGAATGTGCAAGTAACTTAGGAGAGCCTGAGTGTGAGGGAGCTCTGTACTGGCTAAGGATGGTAGAGAGTGTAAATAAATTAAGGAAGTGGGAGCTAGATGGGACTCCACATGTGTTACTCTGCATAGAGTCCCATAAAACCTAGAACTGTTCCTATCTCTAGCTCTGTGAAACACTCTCATTTTCTCCACAGGATCCTTTAATACCCTGCTATCGAACTGCCTGCTTCAGTGGGAATTATTTCTTTAGGCTGGGGTGGGCAAACTACGGCCCATGGGCTGGATCAGGCCCACAAGCTCCTCTTAACCAGCCCCCCAGCTCCACTGGTGAGTTTGCTCCAGCCCCTCCACTGCTGTTCCCCCCGCGCCAGGCAAACAGCACTCTGGAGGTGGGGTTGCACGACAGTGTGTCTGGCTCTGGGCCAGACATGCTGCGTGCTCTGGCGGATCAGCCCGGGCTTGTGTCTGGCTCCAGGCCAAATAAGCGGCATGGTAAGAGGGCCAGGCCGGGGCCAGGGCTGAGGTGTGTGTGGGGGGGTTGGATAAGGGGCACAGGGTCTTGGGGGGCGGTCAGGGGACAGGGAACGGGGGGTTGGATGGCACGTGGGAGTCCTGGGGGGGCCTGTCAGGGGGCAGGGGTGTGGCTAGGGGTCAGGGCAGTAAGGGGACGGGGCAGTTAGCAAGGGGGTGGGGTCCTGGGAGTTGATTAGGGGGAGAGGAGGTCTCTGGAGGAGGTAGTCAGGGGACAAGGAGCAGGGGTCTTAGATGGCGGTGCGGTCCTGGGGGGGGGTGGTTAGGGTGGGGGGTCTCAGGAGGGGGCAGTCAGGGGACAAGGAGCTGGGGGGGTTGGATGGGTTGAGCGTTCTGAGGGGGGCAGTCAGGGGGCGGGAAGTGGGTGGGGGCCAGATAGGGGGCGGGGCCAGGCTGTTTGGGGAGGCACAGCCTTTCCTACCCAGCCCTCCGCACAATTTTGAACCCCAGTGTGGCCCTCGGGCCAAAAAGTTTGCCCTCCCCTGCTCCAGGCCCTGTGTGAAGCATTGCAGAGATCAGCATCCCTCTAGAGAACTTCGGTAACACACTAGAGAAACCTGATTTTCATTAACAACAGGGATTAGTCCCATTGGAAGAGAAGATGAGTTGTGCGCGAGGTAGAAATCGGTTCAGGGAGGTAGCTGACAACTGAAGGACAGAAAGATTTACTGTTCTTACAGTACAGTGGGAAAAAACAAATGGATGAGAGAAGAGAGAGGAGTAAGTAAAGAGCCAGCTCTTCTTCGGTTGACAGCGTGTGAATGGTTGTAGGACCAGGCCTGAGGCACTATTATTTCCAGGAAAAAAAGCAGAAAGTGAAGAATAGAAAATGCCATAATCTTCAATAGCGGACAAACTTCTTCAGACCATTTGACTTAGTCTCAAACTCCAGGGAACTCCCTACCTTCTCCTAAAATACCTGCAGTTTCTTCCCACTCACATGGCTACCTTTAAACCCACACAAGGTCCGGCATGTCTATTAGTCTGTCCTTTCAAAGTTCTTAGCACTCTGGAGGTTAACCCTTAGTTGAGCCTCAGCTAGTTCAGGAGGTTGTGCTATCTAGAGGCTAGGACAGAGACAAGAAGCCAGGACTCTTGAGCTCTATTACTAGCTCTGACACTGATGTATTCTGTGATTTTGGGCAACTTACTTTAACCTCTCTGTACCCCAATTTCCCTATCTGGTATAGAAGTTACCCCAGAAGGTACTGAGAGGCCCTTTACTTAGCTTTTAAAGCTTTTTTATTTAAAAATAAACCCTGACTTTAGGGATTCATTTTAGTATTTTCAAAGATGCAGGCCTTTGAATACAGTTTTGTGAGTTCTGAAAACTGTATTCCACAATTTTTAAACAAATTAACTCAAATGCCACTGAAATAAAAGTATCCCTGGCACTGATGATGCCAGCCAGAATCAACAGGCTTCTCATGTCAATAATGTGGAAAACAGGGTGAGCTCTGCAGTCACTCAAGTACTGAGGACAGATTAAGTTTTTGTTCTGGACAACAAAAATGAGGTTTTTGGCCATATCATGACATTCAGACTGTAAAGCAATAAATTATTGGAATAACGCATGGGAGAAGTGATGGAAAATCAAGAGCTGGCTGCTTGTCTGTGGGTTGTAGAATTTCCAGATGGAATGGAATGCAAAGATCTTGTTGGCTTTTTAAGTGTGTGGATGGATAACGACAGTTCTGAGTGCTGAAAAACTAAACAGCAGATTTAAACTGAAAGAGTCCGCAGATTCCCTAGCAAAAGAATAGAACAGGATTCCACTAACAGAAATTCAAGAATTGTAATGGTCTAACTGCAGCCAGAAACAAGCAGATCTTCTATACTGTACAATGGAAAACAACACATATTAGGCCAGATTCTCAGTTGGTGTAAATTGGCATAGCTTACACCAACTGAGGATCTGTTCCATTATTTTTTTTTCCAAATATTTGCCCTAAATCTCAAGCTAAATGTGGGATGTCCACCCACCAAACAAGCTTTTGCAAACCTTAAAGTAGAAATAGCTCTCTTATATCCAGCTAAACTTAGAGCTTGTCTATATGGAGACAGTCAGAAAAGTTAATTCCAAAGTGAAATATTCTAAACTGAATTAAGGCCACTTTAATTCTGAATGAGCATATTCACACAGGGGTTTAATGCAGTTTAACTAACTCAGTTATCATTCAAATTAATTTTCCTGAGTGACCCCATGTAGACAAGACAGGCATATTGGGGGAAAAAACACATTACTTGGCACACTGTGTCTGCAGATTAACTCGTAAAGATAAAAATGACTTCTAGCTTTGGCAGCAATGAATTGGATTGAAGTTCTCAAGTGTTAAATTCTTTTAGTTTTCTATAGGTCATTTGAATTTATAGAATTTAGGGGTTTGTGGAAACATTTTACTAGAGCTGGGTGAAATTATTCAGCCAAAACTTTTTTCTGGCAAAAATGCAAATTTGGTGAAATTGAAATGTGAATTGTTCATGTCAGGAAAAAAAAAAGGTGAAACATCTAGAGTTTTTTATTGAAAATTACTTTTAATAAAAAGTCCTTCCATTTTATTTTATTTTTAAATAAAGACTTAAAAAATTCATACAAAATGTTTTGTTTTGGGTCTTGGGTCTTTGTTTCAACCTGAAATAATTTTTTTTTGTCTTTTCAAATTTACATCTGTGTTCAAACTGTACTGATGTAATTTCTCACCATCTTCAGGTTGTTTTAGGAAAATACAAAAAACTGCTTCATCCCTTCTTGTGTAATGAGCAACTCATAAGTTATGTCCTTTTTAGGGGGAAGGCTGGTATAAGGAGCACTTGGACACTGAGCGTGCATCTACACTGCAGTTAGACACCTGCGGCAGGCCTATGCCAACTGAGTCAGTATTTTGGAGCTTGGGCTAAGGGGCTGTTTAATTGTGGTATAGGCAGTCAGGGTCAGGCTGCACTCCAAGCTTTGGGACTCTCTCACCTTGCAAGGTCCTAGAGCCCAAACATCTACACTGCAATAAACAGCCCCTTAGCCTGAGCCCCACAAGTCTGAGTCAGCTGGCCTGGGTCCACAATGGGTTTTTAACTGCAGTGTAGACATACCCTGAGTTGCTAGCTTTCCCCACGCTAAAGAGCCTAGCGTACTCCCTGTAGTTGTTTCTTAAGGTAGTCTCAGACATGGTTCTACCACACTTACATTGGCATAATTCCACTGACTTCAGTGATCTACAGCCATGTAAGGGAGAGAAGAATCAGGCTTCCATATTTGTCAAGGACAAAGATGCAGATTTGCAAATGTATTATACCTCTGCATCTTAATGGGTCAGATCAGGACCCAAAGATCTGGGTACAGGAATATATAATCATCTATCAGCATATTAAGCGGGATGTAAAATTGCCCATATTGTGTACTTTCCACCTGAAAGTAGCAGATCAGGGTTAAAACAGGAGAATACCCCTCATTCCCTCTGTTCACTCTCCTCAGTCCTCTTCATTTTTGGGCCTGTGTCTGAACATTAATTTTCACTCTGAGTTTTTAGCAGTATCCTGAAAGGTCGAACATTTGAAAAATATTCTCCTTCTAAATTGGAAGGGATTGTTGGTCTCTCTCGCCCTCTTTTGAATGACCTGTACTTTGTCTAAATCTCTGTCCATTTCTGATCGGGTAGTGTTTGCTCTTCTTTGTTTGATATCCTCAGAGGCCTGCCTGAGGGCAGATGTTTATCAAAGTTTAAATCAGAGTTGGGGGACTTCAGTTAGCACAGTGGTTAAAATATAATCAGTTGTAGATCTCTTTTTAAATGAAAGTTGACCCTTGAAATTCAGTTTACTGTAAAATGAAAAAAAGAACGACCACAGAGTCAACCTAAGTCATTTGTGCTAGTGTTTACATTTATTTAGATGTAATTTTTTAAATCTTCAGTATCACAACATATTAGAAAAAGCCACAAACGTGTCAATTATAACCTAATGGGAAAAAACAGGGAAGATGTTTGAGGACAAGATTCAGTTGTGTTGAGGTAGCCACTCCAAAATGCAGAGAATTAAAGAAGAAGACAGATATCAGGACTAGAAGAAGAGAGTGTGGGGCTATGCGGAGGGGCAGAGTAGGTTGGTGTTCAATCTATGTGGTAGGATGGCACAGCTCCATGGGTAATACTGAAAACAAAGATAATTTGATATTCAGTTTGTAAACAGCAAACCAACATAAATGATGAAATTGAAAATGACATAGTCCTGCTTCCTAGAGTAAAAGAGTAGTCTGGCCGCAGACTTCAGGATCACCTAAAGTTGAGACAAGAGATTTAGATAGATTCTGAAAGAGGAAGTTGCTGTAGTTGAGTGGGAACTAATTAAGGCATGAATAAAGATTATAACTTGCAGTCCAGGCTAGGGACAGAACACATTCTAGCATTGTTCCAGAAATGGTGATAAGCTGATTTAAAGGGGAAGTGAGAGGAGAAAATAATTTGGGGGTTAGGATGTCGCCAAGATTTCTGACCTTGGAAACAAAAGTAACTGAATGAAGGAAAGTGGTAGTAATCAGAGAGATGGGACAAACAGGACACTTTTCCAGTAGAAAGACTTCAATATTGAAGCATTTAGTGGAACAATCTATTGCTAATCATAGTCAGGAACAGATAGAGTCAAAACAGGTAGATATATGTCCCTCAGAAAGTGAGCTTGATGGAGATCTGTAAGGAAAAGATAACCAGAGCAGAGCTGGCTATGAAATATCCATGGTATAGAAGAGCAAGTTGGCGGGGAGAGAGAAAAATCTCGCACTGATTTCACTGGAGCAGGATCAAGCCCTAGAAGAGGGTGAATCGCAAAGAGAGTTTGGCAGCAGTCTTTGGTGGAAAAATTAATGGAAATGTAAAGTCCCCGCTAAGACTGAAAACGAAGTAGTTAAAGAGGTAATATGTCAATAATAAGATCTAATTCAGCAGCAATTTGCATTCTGAATTCAGTGTACTAAACTTTATAGGTAGAGGAGAATCATCAATCAAATATGGCCTTGCTTGTGTAACCCTTCTGCCCATCAGAGTTGGCAGCAACAAGGGCTGGGTTCAGTATCCAGGAGTTCCATTCCAATAGCACAATACAAAACCGGCTCGAGCCCCCACCCAGCGACCTGGGACAACCATATACCACCCCTCTGGGCGTCTGTAAGAGACAATACTTCCCCTCTCGCAAGCACAGAGTCTGAGTGTAGCAAAACCTTTTAATAACAGAGAGAAACAATGTGGCATTAGATTGGGGAAACACCACAAACAGGATTAATAAAACAAACCATGAACCAGGAGCCCCCTCCCAGCAAATAGGCAGTGGCCTTCCCTTTGGCTCTTGAGTCCCACAATCCCAAAAATCACCCAATAGTCCCAAAAGTCCAACAGCCCAAGAGTCTCTGTTCCTGGTCAGTGCAGAGTTCAACAGTCAACCTGCAGAGTCTTACCTCCCAGCCTGGGTGGAAATGGAGGGTAGGGCAAGGGGCACCTTACGTGGTCCGAGGCCGACTGCACCGTCTCTCCGTGGGGTTCTGCTGAAGCCCCCACCGTAAGCCACTCTGCTCCGCCGGCCATCCCACGAACTGTTCTGTTCTGCCAGTCAATCCTCTAGCTGCTCTGCCAGCCGACACTCGAACTGCTCTGCTGCGCCAGCCACTCCGCCAGCAGCACAAACTGCTCCGCTAGCCGTCCTGCTAGCCAACACTCAAACTGCTCTGTGGCACCAGTCACTCTGCCAGCAGCACAAACTGCTCTGCTAGCCGTCCTGCTAGCTGACACTCAAACTGATCTGCGGCACCAGTCACTCCGCCAGCAGCACAAACTGCTCCACTAGCCATCCTGCTAGCCGACACTCAAACTGCTCTGCGGCGCCAGTCACTCCGCCAGCAGCACAAACTGCTCCACTAGCCATCCTGCTAGCCGACACTCAAACTGCTCTGCGGCGCCAGTCACTCCACCAGCAGCACGAACTGCTCCACTGGCCGTCCTGCCAGCCGACACCCAAACTGCTCTGCTGCACCAGCCACTCTGCCAGTTGCACAAACTGCACCCAGGAACCGCTCAGCTGAGTCCACTGCCAGTCGCACAAACTGCACCCAGGAAGTGCTCTGATAGCCACACAAACTGCTTGGTACCAACATGCCTTTAGGTCCCCCCTACTTAACACAGTGCTCAGTGATTACAGCTCTCAAGTGATATCAGCTTTTAATAGTGGAGGTCTTAGTGCAGGTGCACCAGCAGACCCAAAGTGATTTCAACTTAGCAGGCTGAATCTAGACTCCAAATAGAATAAAAAATTAGCTCTAACAGTCTACAGTGGAGAGAGATAAGGTACAATAGGCCTGTAGGACCCCTAAACAAGGCCCTCACCAAAGGGTATAGGGACCTACCCATAACTTTTCTCAAACTCAGTGAGTTTTGAACGCCTGCCCCTTGCCCAGTGACTGCTACCTAGATGATGGTGAGTCCCTCCATTATAACAAAGAAGTACATAACAAGTACATGTCCACAGTCCTCGATTCACATAATCAGCATAACAACACTTTGTCATTTCTGCCCCAATAACAGAGAAACTGGGGGACCCACAGCAGCTGAAGCGACCATTTGGGCTGCTGTGAGCTCAGAGTAGGCGCGGTGGGTGTGCCTATGCAAATAAGATCAGCCCCAAAGTTCTTTTCCACAACTCACTGCAATTCCTGCAATTCACCACCAGAGGTCAGGGTAGAGCTCATCCTGACACTGCTTACACTTGTTAAGGGGGATTATGAGACAATAATACTCCTGATTTCCTATACTGAATACTAGAGAGAAATTATGGCAATACCGCAGGCCTGAATTAGGGAATAGTGCATAGCACAACTGCCCTATAGGGATCTTGGAGAGGGATTGTTCTTTAGAGAAGCATAATTCCTCCCCATGTGGCTCAGCGCATAGAAGGGGACCACATGGACTGTACTATCTGTTAGGATGATGAAGCCTGTTTTTCCACCTGCTGCATTCTGATTCTTCTGTGGGCTGGCCTGGAGGGGCCAGGACTGTGACCTCACCTCCTTCCCTCTCCTCCCCCACCCCTTTGGGCACACCAGGCAAGTAGTTCCACCCCATCCCCTAATGCAGGGAGTCAGTCATGACAGACTCTCATTTAAGCTGCACAAGGAAGTGGGAGGGGCTTTGTGTGCTTCTCATCCCTCCCTGCCCCCATCCACCGACCCATCCAGCCTGACTCAATTTATTGAAAAATCTGAACTCACCAAAGGGACGTTCTCGGGCAAGTACAGGATGTGCTGTGTGCATTCCACAGTGCAGACAAGAAATAGCCTTTGTATTCTAGCTGCTGGAAATTTTCCAACTGCCTCACTTGCAATCTCTTGCAAAAAATTAGTTTAGATAAAACTTTGAGGGGCAATTCTGATATTTTTATGAAACTGAAAGCACAATGCATAATCATTTCTGTAGCATTTCAATGCAGAGTGTCACTCAGTGGTGGTTCCAGCATCTGAGGAATACTGAAATTCAAATCCTCAGTCTACAAAGTATAAATGAAATAGCACCAATCTTTGTAATTCCCCATTCTTGCAGTCTCCAATACAAGGACAAAATATCACAATTGGTCACATGACCTATATGCTGACATTGCGCAGTTTCAGTTTGACCTTTGCAGGTTCTAAATGGGATCACTGACCATTTTGTCCTATAGTCTGGCTCATTAACTTGTGCAAAGTGGAAGGAAATGCTAACCCATCAAAATGAAAGTTATTAAAAGGTAAAAAGCAAATGACACTACTATATTTCACTGAATGGCTGTGTTAAACACAGGGTGAAATCCTGGCCCCATTGAAGTCAATTGGAGTTTTGCCATCGACTTCAAGAGGCCAGAATGTCACCCTTGCCATTTTGATACCTCAGCCATAACATATGTAACATAAATAAAATTTTTTAAAATAATATATACATATATCAAAAAGAGTAAATGATTCCTACTGTGACTTGACAGGCAGCTCAAATCAAAGCCGTTGGCCAAGTTACCTGTGTGTAAATATCAAAGAAATGGTAAGTACACCAATTCACTCAAATGTTAATTCAAAGGAAATGTGAATGATATTGTCTTCAATTATCTGTAAATTGTTGATTGTTATCACATTTCATTATGTATACCTGGTTATTAGATAACCTTAGATTAAAGTATATGCTAATACTAAAATTAGAAGATGTTTGATGTCACCTGTATGAAAACTAATAAAATGTTATTTGTATTGTTTTATTTATCTAGCCCTATTTTAATGTAATGGCAGGCAATTGCATTATGTATATCATTGTAACTAAGGGTTTTCTACACTGACAAGTTTTGTCACCAAAAACTGCCTTTTGGTGACAAAACAGCAATAGCGTACACACTACAATGGGACTTTTGTCATGAAAAACGTCCAGTTTTGGCAACAAAACACTTCCAACCCTACGAGAGACTTTTGTCTTTTCCCCTCCCTTTATTGTCAACAATCCATGGTTTCAAGCCAATGTAGACAGCAGGCACTTTTTTTGTCAATGTTACTGGCCTCCAGAAAGTGTCCCACAATTCCCATGCTGCCGCTCTGGTCAGCAGTTTGAACTCCACTGCCTTGAAACCAACCCACACCTCCTCCTTGCAAGCCTGGGAATTTTAAATCTCATTTCCTGCTTGCTGGCTTCTCATGTGAGTTTCCCAGGTGGCTTCTCAGGCAAGCATGCTATCACACCAAACGCATTCCCCCTTGGACCACCGCTGAGCTGTTGGATCTGATCAGTACATGGGGAGAGGAGTCTGTTCAGTCGCAGCTGTGAGTGACCCGTAGGAATCAGGACACATATGGGCAAATTTCTCAAGGCTGTGCGAAAAAGGCTATGATCGGGACACACAGCAGTGCAGAGCAAAGATAAAGGAACTGAGGCAGGCGTACCATAAGGCACAGGAGGCAAACCATCACTCCGGTGGTGCACCTAAGACCTGCCACTTCTCTAAGGAGCTGAATGCAGGTTGCCTGCGATTCATCCTCTGTCAGTAACTCTGCGAGTAACTCTGCTGCCATGCGCGATGTTTTGCACGTCTCAGGATGCACCATGCTCTGTTTTCGCCTTCCTAAAAAGCCTAGCGACAGATGGCATTGCCAAGCACTGGGGGATACATACCCACTGTGCATTGCTCTCGCTGCCAACAATGATGCTCCAAATGTGGACATGATCTGTCGACAGAGGGAGCAAATGTAGACTCGCTTGGTGACTTTGATTTTATCGGGGTTTTTTTGGGTCAACTTTAGTTTCATCGACAAAACTTGTCAGTATAGGCAAGCCCCAAATGACTTGTGAATGCAAGAGAGTAGATTCCTAACTTCAAAGCATGGGTGATTGTATTTGACAATAGAAATTCACAGGCTCAGTTTGCATTTGATCAGCAAAGGAAGAGCCCATCCCATGATGAAAACACTTGCCAGATTGCTCTGTAAGAATGGATATGGGGTCAATCCAGTATCTCTGAACTGTTCTGGATTGTGACAGGGTGGAATACTGAACAAGTGGACAGAGATCCCCAGAATCACCCTTTTTGAAATCTAGCAGATTACTACAACTCTGTTTACATTTTGGATTTACAGACTTTGACTTACCTGTTAATGTATTTTACCTGAATTAGCCTCTCAATAACTCTCATTTTCTTTCCTTAGCTAATACATCTTTAGTTAGTTTATTAGAGAAATTGACTGCCAGCATTGTCTTTGGCGTGAGATTGAGAGTATCCAGTGACCTGGGGTAAGTGACCAATCCTTTAGGGTTGGTAGTAACCTAATGTGATGTGATATTTGGTATAAGGGACCATTATAATAAAATCCGGTTTGTCTGGGTGGTAAGGCAGGCTGGAGATCTTAAGGGGACTGTTTGTGACTCCAAGGTGAAACTAACATAGTGATCCAGGAGTGCATATATGTTACTGGCTTGGTGAAATTTAATTATAGACAATACCATCAGTTTGGAGTGTCTGCCCTGTTTTCTGACAGTCTGACCTGAGGCTGGTACTCACAGTTGTAAGCCACTTCAGAAAGCATAACACCTATCTAGCATATTTACATTCAGTTTTCAATCCATGGTTGCTGTTTGTTTTTATAAAATCCATAGTCAACTAGTTAGTGTATAATATTTAACACAAAGATCACACAAATTGCCTGATCATTCACTACTTCCTCAAAAACTCCCTTTGAAGCCAGAGCAACTGGGTCTGATCTCACTTGCACTGGTGAAACTCAGAAGTAAATCTAGTGAAATCTCCCAGGTACTGTATACTCCTTCAGTCACTATCTTAAACTGTTGTGTAGTGCATTGCGGGTTGTTATTGAATTCCTGATAAGAGGCTGTTGCATTTCAGTGGTGGGTATAACAATTTTTGTGAGTATACATTGTGACGGAGTCAGACCAGAAGGGTATAAGAGAGTGCTGGAAGGCAGGTATATCAGCCTCAGGATGTGCAGGTCCTTGTTTCCTGGATAGCCAAACAAAGGCTACTCCAGGCCAGTCAAGACACCTGGGGCCAATTAAGAAGCTTCTATAAAGCAGCAGAAATAGCTAGCCTGATTGGGACACCTGAAGCCAATCAGGGGCTGGCTGAAACCAGTTAAAAACTTCCCAGTTAGTCAGGCGGGGGAGTCAAGGAGAAAGGAGCTGGAGGAGAGGAAGCTTTGCTGCAACCTGAGGAAAGGGTGAAGCTAAGAAGAGGGAACCTTGGGGAAGTAGCCCAGGGAATCAAAGCGGCATTAGTGGTGAAAGAAAAGCCACCAACAGCTGCTACCATTAGCAGTCCTTGGGCTGGAACCCGGAGTAGAGGGTGGGCCCGGGTTCACCCCATCTCCTTCCATACTTTACAGAAATCCTTGAGAGGAGAGACAAAACTCAGTTTATTAAGGAGGCCAAACTGTGCTTACTGAGCTCTACAGAACAACAAAGACTGTGGGGTATTCCCCCCTTTCCACATCCCATACTGGCCTGTGATGAACGTAACTCACTAGGCAGTGACTCTTGCCAATTATACAGAGAGAGGAAGGTCACTCTGGGGCCTAGATGCGGGTCTGAGGCCCCTAAATCTGCCAGGAAGCGCAGGACCCACAAGTACAGACTCGGAGCTTTGTCACAACATATATAATAGTCTGCAAAACAAGTTGGCATGTACAGAAAGAAAAGACACTGTGTAAGTATAAGGTATTATTTTAATACCCCTACCCCTGTAGAATTTGTCCCTGTTTAAAGTACTGCTACTGGGTACTGGAAAGATTGAGGAATTGGTAATGGGACACACAGCTTTCCATTTTAGGACAGAAGTTTAAATAGAGTCCAGATCAATAATCTTTACCATTGGATCGATTTGTATTGGCCTATGTGATCATAAGAGGGACTGTTAGTCTCAGTCCAGTTCCTAGCAGATCTGCATCCACATTGCAATAGGCAGCCTCATGAGTGAGAACAAAGGCCTGCACAACTCGGAAAGCAGCGAGGGCCATATTACTGCAAAAAAACCAGCTGTGGGCCGAAAAGCCCCGCCCTCACCCCACTCACATCCGCTTCCCCCTACCCACCGCTTGGCTTGCCCCACCCCTACTCACCCACCACGGGCCGCACAGTGAGCCCGTGCGGGCCGCATGTGGCCCCCAGGCCGAATGTTGTGCAGGCCTGGTTTAGAGCGTGAACTGCTCTCTGGCCCCTAAAAGTATTGAGGCTAGGGCACATTGGCTGGGCCATTGGGCACTGCTATTTCCCATGCTGTAGCTTTTCAGCATCTAAGGACGTCTAGCCAGGACCTTTCAGATACCACAAACTCATCACCAAAACTACAGTGATTCTATTGCAATGTGTGCTCCTGCCTTTACTGACTCTTGGCTTCTTGAGCAAGTCAGGGGATGGGGCTGTCACTGGCTTGTGTGGTGGTAGTAGTATAACAAGTCATTAATCCACTCCCTCCTTACCTGCTCCTCCATTTCCCTTTTCTAACTTGATTCACCTTCATATTCTAACTGTCTCTCAAAACCAGAAGCTAGAATAAGAAGAAAACAATAAAAGAAAAGACAGACACAACTTTTGAATTTCTTCCATTTTTTGATCACTATTTATTTTGTGTATCTCTGTATGCAAATAGGAATCACACACTTGCAGTCAGAATAATCTTTAGAGAACAATAAAAGCAAGAAGGAAGAATATTATGTTTTGTCTCATCAGGAAGACATGCGGCATTGTATGTTTCTCTTCTGTGGTAGGCTGCATCAGAACACTACAAGGGTTTTGCCTCATTAGCAGGAAGGAGTCATCTCTCCATTTAAAGATGCAATGCAAAAACTAAATCATAATACATTGGATAACACTTAGGCCCCTTCTTATCCAAGCCTTTTCTGATATCATCCTAAATGCACATGCTGCTGGTCACTTAAATACAGATCGGCGCAAGAACATGGGCAGCAAGAAAAATTGACTTCTTTTTCAGTTCGCCTTTTCCACAAACTGCTTTTTGTTTCTGGTTTTTTAAAAAGTGAAACTGCATAAAGGGAGTAAAGTGGATTTTTGCAACGCAAGCAAAATGCCTTCTCCATTTAAGTATAAGTTTATGTGCAATTAAAAAAATATGTATGCAGTGGTTCCTGTTGACTCAATATTGTATCATACTTGTGTGAGTCACTTTTCTGCCCTCAAGCAGGGAGGAGGCATAGTTTGTAGATGAGGACATGCTATCTAAATCCACAGTTTGAATTTGCCAGGATATAGTATGGAAAAAGCTTGAGCTTCAGACCAATCAAAACAAAGGCAGATCATTCCAAAGAAGACATGGAAATTGAATTTTCCCTGATGGGATTCATATTTTAATCTCATTACATCTTTTGTATGAGATAATTCTCTAAAAAATATGCTATACTATTAGTGTCCAGGAGGGTGCAGCATATATCACTATTTATTTTTTTTTACAAAGGCGTAACAGCATAACATCGGTCACAAACCCACCAGTCTGAAGCACATATTTGGCAGATATTTGCCTATAAGCCTAATTAATGCACCAGTACTTTGCTATCTGCTGACTTATCGTACAGCACTAACTTATACTGAACCTTGACTTCAATGACTGGGCTCTTTTCCATTTCCTTCCCAGCCCCCTGCCAAACAACAACAAAGTAATTCTGAAAGGGACCTGCAAGGAAAAGGTTCAATTTTCCCTCGCTGATGAAGAGAGGAGTGCTTGGGAAGATTAAATAACGCAGCTCAGAGAGAGACATTCAGATGCAGCTGCCTTCAGTCCTGCAAATCACAGAAACTGAACTGAATATTAGGAACTGAATCCATCATTTTGTACCATTTTCAGAGCTGGACCACTCCAGTAAGACCAAGGCTCTAACGCTGGCATATATTTTCCCCCAGTATCTCAATCAACCTTCCGTGTGAATGGGAGACTGGATGATGAGGACAAGAAAGGTACAAATCAGTGGTAAGAAAATCCTTGGATTTGTTTTATCTTGCCATCTAGGAGTTGCTGTAACCAGTTCATTAACCCCACCCACTTTTAGAATGGGTATTGATGATTGAAATTAAAGATGCTCAAAGCTGGGTTAATGTTCTGCTTAAGGGAGACACTGAAAAAAAAAGAGCGGAGATAAAGAGGGAAATGTCCAGTAAATAAATAGGGTGAAAATACAGCAGAAAAATTGAAGAAAGGAGCAGAGAGGGGGAGAGAAAGGTAGAGAGATCCTCTAATGATAAAATAGAAGTATACACATGGTCAATCCAGCTTTTGAGCAGGTTCATTTCTGCCCCATACAGAACCAGAGGTGCTGGAACAATTTTTATAGTGGGGTACTGAAAGCCATTGAACCAAATTGTAAACCCTGTGTATAATGGAAACTACTTCAAGCCTGGGGGTGCTACCGCACCCCCTGCACCACTAGTTCCAGCACCTATGTACATAACACAAGTTTCCTTTTAATTTAAAACATGGGGTTATTAAATGTTTAAACTTCTTTTAGAGGAAGAAAATTAAGGAGCAATTGGTTTGTGAATTCAAACTGACGCTGTGAATCTAAAAACTAGCCTGGAAAAACCTGACCTCTATAACACTCACATAACTAAAGTTATAAGAAAGTTGCAGGGTTGGGGTGGGGGGGTGGGGATTAGGTTCTAAAGTTGTAGTCATAGTCTGTTACAGTTGTAGTTTTGGTGTGGGGCCAAATTTGAGTGAGTGGCACTGTGACCTGGCTCATGGCGTTGAAAAGCCACTCAGATTTGTCCCAACTATCCCTGTGTCATATTGGTCAGGAGCAGAGGTGTATAGAGGTGCCCCCCAGGTAGATGTGTGGTAGGGTAGCAAGATGGGGGGCCAGAGTTGGGGGGAGGTGCAGCTGTATGTGTTCATTCTTGTTTTGTAACTGACTAGATCAGGCCTGCACAACATACGGCCCCGGGGCCACATGCGGCCCGCATGGGCTCACTGTGCGGCCGCGGTGGGTGAGTAGGGGTGGGGCAAGCCAAGTGGTGGGGTGAGGGGAAGCAGATGGAGGCGGGGCGAGGGCGGGGCTTTTCGGCCCACAGCTGGGTATTTTGCAATAATATGGCCCTCACTGCTTTCTGAGTTGTGAAGGCCTGGACTAGATGTTGAGTTGGCAGCAGGGTCCTTTATCTTCCAACAGGGGCTGGAAACCACCCTCCCATTCCTCCAATCCCTAGGGCAGGGAGCAGGGTCCTGAGCCCTAGTGCTTTGGAGCTGGTCCCACCTCAGAGACCCCTAGAGGCCCTGTTGGGTCTGACGCCACCAGGGGTCCTGTGTCTTGTCACTGTGTCTTGCCGGAGGCACAAGCTCCTGCCTCCCTAAGTCCCATTCACAGGGCTCTTCCCAAGCCCATCCCCCAGTGTGGCCAGGCAGCTGCAGAAGGCAAAGTCCTCAAGGTCATGCAGAAGCCGCTGCTGATAGGCAGGTCCAGTCTGCACCACCTAGAGGAGGCAGAAGTGCACATGGGCAAATTGCAAGGCCAGTGCCCTCAGAACCGAGTGCAGGCAACAGCACTCAGTGTAGAGCCAGGGCAGCAAACAGGGCGAGCCCACTGGAGAGCCTGGACCAGCCCACATGGGTCCCCATCCTCTTCCTAGTCCGCCTCTGCCACCAGCCTGACCCAGTAATGACACCGGGGTAGCCAGGCCTAATTTGAGTGAGCAACCTGGTGGGCAGGTCACAGCACCACTCAATATTGCAGTGTGGGCTGAAAGTTGTGGTGAATGCTGAAAGTGGACATTTCAGGAACAAAATCGCAGCCCACAATTTTCTTACAGCCTTAACAATACGAAATATTTTTTAAAAAATAAACTGAATGCTGAAGGCCAGATTAGAAGATGTTTTGGATCAGGCACATGAGCAGGAGGGAGAGAGATTGGGAAATGCTTGTTTGTTCTCAGAGCTTCATCAGGAAACATCACACAGCTTTGGTGCATCGGTTTGCGACATGTGTGCTTTTAAGTGATGCTCAGAAGAGTAGAGAATTAGTCTGGAAAGCTGGAACTTATGTAACCCTTCTGCCCATGAGATTTGGCAGCAACAAGGGCCGGGTTCAGTATCCAGGGGTTCCATTCCAATAGCACAATACAAAAACCGGCTCGAGCCCCCACCCAGTGACCTGGGACAACCATATACCACTCCTCTGGGCGTCTGTAAGAGACAATACTTCCCCTCTCACAAGCACAGAGTCTGAGTGTACCAAAACCTTTTAATAACAGGGAGAAACAATGTGGCATTATATTGGGGAAACACCACAAACAAGGTTAATAAACCGAACCATGAACCAGAAGCCCCCCTCCCAGCAAATAGGCCGTGGCCTTCCCTTTGGCTCTTGAGTTCCACAACCCCAAAAAGTCACTCAATAGTCCCAAAAGTCCAACAGCCCAAGAGTCTCTGTTCTTGGTCCGTGCAGAGTTCAAAAGTAAATTGGCAGAGTCTTACCTCCAGCCTGGGTGGAGCTGGAGGGTAGGGCACGGGGCACCTTACGTGGTCCAAGGCCGACTGCGCCGCCTCCCCGTGAGGTTCCGCTGCAGCTCTCACCGCAATCGGCTCTGCTCCGTTCCGCTGGCTTTCCCACGAACCGCTCTGCCCATTGATCTGCTAGCTGCTCTGCTAACCAACACACAGACAGCCCTGCCGCGCGGGTCACTCTGCCCACAGCACCAACAACTCCGCTAGCTGTCCTGGTAGCCGACACGCAGACTGCTCTGCTGCACCAGCCACTCTGCACTTTTTCCAGGCCCCCCTACTTAAGACAGTGCTCAGTGATTTCTTTAGCTCTTAGGTGACTTCAGCATACAGTAGGGGAGCCTTAGTGCAGGTGCACCAGCGAGCCCAAAGCAATTTTCAGCTCAGCAGCCTGAAACCAGGCTCCTAATGGAAGCAAAATTCAATTCTGACATTCTACAGTGGAGAAAGGCAGGGTGCAATAGGCCTGGGAGGCCCTCAGACAGAGAGCCCTCACCAAAAAGTATAGATGCTTATCTGCCACCTCTCTCACTCTCATAGTGTTCTGAAACGCATGGCCCTTGCCCAGTGAGTGCTACCTAGATGATGGCGAGTCCCTCCATCATAACAAGGGCCAAGTACATGTCCATAGTCCTTCATTCACATAATCACAGTAACATCACTTTATCATTCCTGCCCCAATAACATAGAAACTGGGGCTCCCTCATCAGCCGAAGTGGCCATGTGGGCTGCTGTGCGCTCAGGCTAGGCGCAGTGGGTGTGTCTATGCAAATTGATCAGCCCCAAAATTATTTTCCAAGACTCACTGCAATTCCCATAGTTTGCCACCAGATGTCAGAATATATCTCATTCCTGACACTGCTTACATCTAGACCAGTTTTGCCGGTGACTTTATGGGCCTGATCCAAAGCCTGTTGAAATCAATGGAAAGACTTCCATTGACTTCAGTGATCTTTGGATTGGGCTCTATATTTGCTGTGTGTATATCTTAGAATCAAGTTATGGTATCTTGAAAGAAAATGAGTTCAGGGAATATCAGAGGAAAGGGACAGATTTTCAGGCAGGTGAATTGAAAATTAGGTGCATAATTTCCATTATCAAGAATGGTTCTTTGGGGACAGGAGGTGTGGGGTGGGGGGGAATAAAAGTAAAATTAATTCTGATGCTGAACATTTTACACATCATGCATTCTTGCATTGCTTCTTTGTATGTAATCAGCAGTGAGTCAGGCTATCCATGATATAGAAATAATTTCCCATCATGTTCATATCAGATATCAATAAGTGCTGAGGTTAACTATTCCATATAATACTCCATGTTTTCCTACCTCCTCATACCTGATCTTTCACTATTTACTATTGGTAGAAGCATATCACTGACAGGGAAAAGGGGCAGCAATTAAGGGAACAATGTGGCGGGCAGTGGCATAGCATTTGTGATGGTTTTAGTCATCCTCACTATTTTCTAGTTTCACAGTTAGCATTTTCAGTGTTTGTTGCCAATTTTTAGCTAGCTTCCCGAATGAACAGTCTGGGTGTCCCTTAACTCTTTCACTGCTGGTCTTCTGCAAAACGGCAGGTTCCATCCAGGGCCATTCCACTGAAACCAATGGAATATTAGGATCCATTCGATACACTCAGCACAGCACGGTAGATAGAAATATCAAGTATATTCAGAAGCAAAGTAGTGAAGCCTTGTGCCTAACTTTCAGTGCTTCATTGTTCTTTGGCGGATTTTGGTTCTGTTAATTTGTTTTTTACTTTGGAAAATGGGTGGCCCGTGGCCCTGGCCAGGGCAGGGGGAAGGGCTGAGATGTTGCACACACACACACCCGTCCCCCATGGCCCCAGCTGAGGAAAAGGGATGGACCTTAGAACTCAGTTAGGGCTATGGGGAAGGGACTGAGAGCTTGGCCCTGGCTGGGGTTGAGTTCTCAGTCTCAGCTGGGACCACAGCAAAGTTCTCTGCCCTCCCCCGTTCCGCCCCTTCCATCTGCAGCCCTGCCCATGGCCCCACCCTATTCTGCCCCTTCCCCCATGGCACCACTCCCATTCCACCCACTGCCCCAGCCCTGTTCTGCCCCCACTCTGCCTCTTCCTCCCACAAGGCTGCATCCCCCACTCACTCCTCCTCCCACCAACTGCAGCCCCAAGGCCAGAAAAGCTCTGTGCCACCACAAGATCTTCTGGCAGTAGGGCCTTGGCTAGGGGGAGATTTTTTCAGGTGGCCCCATATCCACTACTACCTCCCGCAAGTGGCAAAAGATTTGGGGAGGCTTAACTTCCAAAGCATAGGCAGCACATAATGGAAGCAAGGGGAAGGTATTTATATGTTTGATATCAGGTAAAGGGATGCCACATTTTTGACAGTTTGTCCAGAGTCCAAATAGGCAAGGCAGGCAAGGGATGGACAGAGAAAATGAAGTACAATAAAGTAAAGTGACTTGCCCACTGCTACACTGTAGGGCAGTGGTACAGCTGGAGATAGAACCCAGGTCTCCTCAGCAGGGCCAGCTCCAGGCACCAGATGAGGAACCACGTGCCTGAGGTGGCACATTCTAAGGGGCAGCATTCTGGTCAATATATATATATATTTTGCTTCGGCAATCAAGGGGCTTTTTTTTTGCTTGGGGCAGCAGAAAAGGTAGAGCCGGCCCTGCTCCTCAGTCTCACCAAGGCCTAGCCACTAGAAAGATCATACTGCTTCCTGTACAATCCTATGTGCCTCCAGCATGCTGTTTGTGATGTAATGTTGCATCGTCATGGTGAAAAAGCAGATGTATTTTCTACTGAGAGGAGCTGTGGCAAGCAGCAACGGAGTTTGTTGTCTGCCTGAATCTCTCTAATTAGAGCCATTTCTAGGGAGACTTGTTCTGTGGGAACTGGACATTGGTGTTTTGAATGAGATTCTTGAAAAAAAAGAGATTGCCTATGGGCTATTTGTGACCACCTCTGTTCAAGGACTGATGTATTGTGTAAATAAAACAGGTTACACTAAGAAAAAACCCTAACATCATGTCACAGATTTCTCCTCCACTGAAGAACTGACCTGCAAAGCCCTGACATCTGACACTGCTCAGCAGAGGGACAACAGTAATCAGACTGTGTTCTTGGTTTAGATCCATGTCCTGAAATTTCCAGAAAGGCTATATAGCTTGCTCTGAACCCCTATACTTAGCCAACTGGAGCCAAAACCACGTATCCCACTGTATCCAGCAAGCTGAAATCGTTTGTGCAGCTTGCAAGAAAGTCTGGAATAAAATAGTTTTAAAAGTTGAGAAAAAATTGGAGGGAACAAAAACTTAAAGCAAAAACCACTAAGAAAAAAATAAAAGGAAGCTTGACGGGACTGAGCAGAACATGAGAGGAAATCTACAGCGCCTGGAGAGCGAGAAAGGGAATACACCACCAGTTTTGTATCCAATTCAATATTGTGCACAAGCAACTAAACTCTAAAACAGTTAAAAACATCAAGAAATAAGTTTTTATCTCATAAATATATGACTACACAATATACTGTACATACCTTGTATTCATAAAGTATATTAGCTGCATTTCTACAGCCCTGGAGAAATATAGTAAGATGCTGCCACCCCTATAACCACCACTTGACCAATTTTAAATCAAGTTTGGAACTTTTTCTAAAAGATATGCTTGAGGAATTATTGTGGGGAGTTCTGCGGTATAGGAGGTCGGACTAGATGATCACAGTGGTCCTCTTCTGCCCTGGGAATCTATGACCCATGCATGGTGAAGGGTGCCAGAAGTAGGTGTGGCTAGTGTCCTTTCAGACAGCTCTTGCTACTGTATCAGCTGTAAAGGCTTCTTGCTGCTGATGTTGAGCCAGGTTCACTTGAATGTTCACAATCCTACTGCGTTCCCGCAGCTCATCCTGAGGAAGTGACTCAAACAAGGCAGAGACTTTACCCCAGAGCTTGACCCGTTCTCTGGCCATGCTAGCTTAGTCATCCATAACATCAGTAGTTCTCAACTGATGGTCCTTGAACTACTGGTGGTCTAAGGTGACTTTTTTGGTGGTCCACGGGAATATTGTCCAGAGTCAGATAGTATGAGCAGGTGCTGCCGTTAGGCTGTTTTACATCATGTTCACAAGCACGCAGCATGTCATCCATGGCATCATCTAGGACACAACCACGTTGTGTTGCCAGTAACTTCCATCTAAGTCTCTGAGCGTCAGTGTAGCTCCCACCTGGTGGTCCATGGACTGGTGGTTTGATTGGCCTGGTGGTCTGTGGACTGAAACGAGTTGAGAATCACTGCATAACATGAAGGATTGCTGCTATGGCTTACTAAAATCTTTGAGTGTATGAATATCAGTCCAGGGTACCAGTGCTTAGTGCTTTAGGTTCAACTTTGCCTCAATCACCACGTTTTCATGTGGGACAACTGGCCAAAGGCATCCTCAGGGTGCATGTATTTTTTCTGAACTGCATAAGAGAGAGGTTCAATGATATGAGATATCCACTGCACCTCTTTCACCAGCTCTACCAAAACAGGGTAAAAGGGCATGGAGGATCCTGCTGCCAGAGCTCCTCTCTCTTGCTGTGATGTGGCAGGCCGCCCATGGGGACACTGCTGAGCAACTCCAGAATGGGGGAAAAGAGCAACTGCCCAGAGTTCTTCTTGCTTATGAAGTTCACTGCTGCACAGTGAGGGGGCAGCTGCTGAGAAGGTGATTCAAAGGGAGTGGGGAGTTGGTGCCCCCTCCTGGTTCCCCATGATAGTAAACCTGCCTAAGAAATATCCATGAGAGAGAAGGAGATGTGTCATGAGCGCAGGGCTGGGAGCACGGATCTCCTGAGCTCCAACTCCAGCTCGGACACTGATTCTCTCTGGGGTTTTGAGTAAACCACTTTATATCTCTGCCTCAACTCTCGCTATCTGTACAATTGTCAATAGGGTTAATATGTAATAACCTACCTCCCAGTTGTGAGGTAAGTTCATGCTTGTTAACGGCTTTGGGGATGAAAAATGCTAAATGACGCTTAACATGTATCTCCCTGGTAGTATTAGCAAGTAACAAGACATGTTCCCTTTGAAAGCTACTGTTAGTGGAAAACTGCCCACCCTCCCCTGTAAAAAAAGCTAATTACAGCAAAGTGGTACATGGGCTAAGTGACCTTGCCTATTTGGAGAAAGCTGTGCCTTAGAGAACTGATAGCTTTGAAAAATATATCGCTTGTATGGTCTTGTTCAGGGAGTGCATGATTAAGGCTAATTTAAAAGGGAGAGAGCTGTTGATAGAGCATTCTCAATGGAGAACAAACTTCCCACTCACAGTCTGAAACAACTTTAATTTGTTGATTACCAACCCTTCCCAAACAATGGAACGCCAACTCTCCAGTGTACCTGAGGAGGGGCTTTTGTGGGAGAGTGATATGAGGCTTCATTTCTTTGTGGAGGATGGCTGAGTGGGGATGGGGTTTCAGTCTTTTAGTTTCATTGTCTGGCTCTCTCATTTTTGGTTGGTGAGGAAAAGCAGTTGAATTTGTCAATTTTAAATTCTACTGTATGGTTTGTATTCTAAAACAATTGATAAGAGAGCCTAGAATCTGGATAGGCACTTTTTGGTTATACAGATATTGAAAGAAACAGTTATCGAGACACCGAATACTATACAACGCAGCAAGAGCTTAACAGAATCTACACAGCTTGAGAGATTTGTGCTTGCAAAGACAGCTAAGCCATACTGATATGATTCCCTATGGCCACCTTTTGGAACTGCAGGCAGAGTAAATGTAATGCATGCAGGTTTGAAATATCTCAAGGACATCACTGGGAAAAGTTCTACAACACTTTCTGTTGACGGAGCGGGGTTATAGAATGCTCTGCAGGATGGCAGCTAACTACATTTCTGCTTCAAAAACAGCATCTGTTTCCTTATCTATTTATTGTTTTCAGAAAAAGGCAATGAGATGGGAAGAGGAAAGAGGTTAAATTTAAATATACATGTTCGCATTTTCAAAGGTATCCACTTATATGGGGGCACCTCAATTTTGGGGGGGCCAATTTAAGACACCTTTGTGTGGACATTAGAGCCTAACTTCAGACCTAAGGCCCCTGATCCTGCCAATACTTATGCATGCAGTTAATGTTACTGTTGTGGGTAACCCCATTAATTTCAATGTTTGCAGTATTTGCACCCAAGTTTGAACCTATTTTCTTGACAGCATGGATTTACTCAACTCACTCTGGTGTCTGAGCATTAAGTAAATATATTTGACATATATAAACTAAACAAGTACACTAGATAAGTCTGACATACAAACAGAGTATTAATTTCTTCTAATACGTATGTCCAGTATATATATTGTATTAGATATTTAATTTAACCACATTATCCTGGTTTGAAGATATAATCAATAGGATTTGAAAAAGAAATGTATACATTAATTTTTAAAAGTAGTTAAATAAAATATTTTCATGTGTATATATTCCTTTTCCCTACCTTTGACTCATACAATCTTCTATGCAGGAAAAGGCCATGTAAGGGCCTGAAAACTCTGAGTTTTAGCTTGCGCAGTTTCATTTAGATCAGTCTGCTGGAAGACAAGTCTTGCGGCTACTATGGAACAGGTTCAGACAGAGCAGGATCAAGGTACAGGCACTGTGGATGTCTGCCTAGGGCCTCAGCTCTTGGAGTTGGGTAATTATAGAAAAATCTGATCTTTCACTTTTTTTAAACCTTAATTTCTAACTATCATGGTTGCAAAGAAAAATTGAAAACGTGAACTGAGCATAGCCGGTGCCTGAGTCAGCAGAGAGCTTGAAGCTCTAGTTCTGGAAGTAAACTGCACCAGCCAGTGGGTTGATAACTCCAAGACCTACTGCTCTGGGGGGCCTTGTCAATGTCACTCCAGGAGAGGGCTCTGCATGTAGCAGGAGAAAAATGTGGTAGGTCCAGTGCAACTTCCCACACAAGTACACCCCACATGCTGGGATAAGTACTAGGGGCTCTCCCTGCTGCTACCACAGCCATTCTGAGCAGAAGAAGATATCCCTGCTGTTGCCCTTGAGGGCGTGTCAGGGAGCCCTATGCTGTTGACCCTTCCACTTTGGAGGAGAAGGAGGCCTCTGCTCCCACCACTCAGCACCCTGGGGATGGAGCCACAGGAGGCCCTGATAGCCTTAATCCAGCCCAGGACGCTCTCACTGAAGGCTTGGCCTTCCAAACACATGGAGAGTGGAGGGAAGGTTAGCAAGGTTGACTGTTTTCTAAAAGATCTGTTCTAGGAATTGTTCGGGGTAAATTCTATGACCTGTGTTATGCAGGATATCAGACCAGATGATCACAGTGGTCCCTTCTGGCCTTGGAATCTATTAATCTCACAGGTCTCAAGACCCCTGCAAGAAGTCTGGGGCATTTGGGCGGTGGTTCAATTCCTCTACACTACTGCCCAGGACTCCCCACACTTCTCTGCCATTCCGCCCAGGAAGCTCAGATCTTTAAGGAGCTATTGTTCCCATGGATCTTCTATCACTAGTTTCCCCAAGCCCCACTTGGTGGGGAAGTTTCAGTTTGAGGAGGGAAAATCAATCAATGGAAGATATTTATTGCAGTACCCCTGTCTGACTGAGAGGTGCCCTCCCAAACCAGATAGCAGCTATCTGAAGAGTAAATTCCATGAAATTGGGCAAGAAGAAGTGAAGGAATTGAACTTGCATCATTCAAGGCAATGCCACTGACTTCAATGAAAGCAAGGTCAAGCCCATAGTCCTGATCTGCAGCTACCTCATTAGACTGGATATTTCTCCTCTGCCTGACCACAGATCCTGCTCTCAAAACTAGAAGGGAGCATTTTGCCCTGCTGTGAAGTACCCTTGTGTTTTTTTTCAATCTATCACAGATTAATGTAATTTTGTAACTTCATTTTAAATGCATAAAATTTCTCATATCCACATACAAATCTTTTAAATGAAGACTGGAAAAAAACAACCATCATTCTGATTATGGAGTGAAATGGAGACTGCCAGACAGCTGTGATGAATTGCCCCAGAGAAAGTTCAGTGGAATAACTGGGCAGTTGAGTCCTGCTGTTTCATGTACACAATAACATTTTGGTTTGTACAGTGTCTCTTATGCGGACTCTACCCAAAATTTTTCGTTCACAGAGTTAAACAACAAACACCACAGGAGCAGAGAAATTAAGGAGGCATAGAAACTCAGTAAGACAGATACTACAAATCTTTTTCAGACGGTGAGAGCTGCAGAGGAGGAAGTTCTTGCACTTTTATCTAGCCCTTCCAATTAATATGGTCTCAGTGCAGCAGGGATATTCAGTTACAGCATATCACTAATATCAGAGCCTCTTTATATCATTGCAGCAGTTACCTGATCTCACAGTTAGAGTGGTCATTTAAATGAGAAATGAAGGAAGTTACAAGCCAGAGAAATTTGTTAATAGAAACAAAATTCACTATGTGGCATGCACATTGTAACTAAATTTAAAAAAATCTTGTTTCAATACATAAGGCAAACTGTCTTTTGTTATAAATGCCCATCTGTTCATAAGATGTCTTTCACTCCCTGTGCTTTTAAATTATGTCCTGTTCTTTCCAGAACTAGTAGGCATTCTGTAACATAGGAAAGAATCCAAGCTAAGACGTCTTTGTAGAGGGAAAACTGTGAAGGCAAGTTCTCTTAATGGAGAAACTGAACATTCATAGCAGTTGACTGAGTGCCAAGCTTCTCCTTGCAGACGCACGAATGTAATACTAGTGAGGACTTTTTACATAGTTTTTTCCATGCTTACGTTCATTGTGACTTTTACTGGACAGAGCAGTGTTGAAAGGTCATCTGGTAAAGGAAGTGGGTATTACTATCACCACATTTTAAAATCTTTTGGAAGAGCTGGATGGTTTTGAAGGAAGTACTGTATTTCAGTAGGCAAGTGAATAGTACTATTACTATTAGTCTTTATTGATTTTTAAAGTAATGTCACAAAACGGTCCATAAAAATATCAAAAGCTATGAAGAAGCAAAATACAAGCAAATATTTTACATAAACAATGTCCGATGTGGACTGCTGTATTTAATTCACTGCCACAGCACTTCCCAAGGGATCTCATATATCTCTTGCTTGCACAATGTCTTTTACCTGTCATTTTAACATTTTACTTGCATGTCATGCTTTCCTTTAGATAAGAGTTACTTTCTTCCTGTATCACGTGGAGTTCTTCAGTTTTGACATTAATCTTACAAAATAGATGCTCATGTGAACCAGCTTTTCTCATATCCACATACAAATCTTTTAAAGTGGAGATACCTTCTAAAGTTCAAATCTCTTTGCACAATCCAGGGTAACTTCAGTTAATTTTAAAAGACTTTGTACTCCTACATATTGATGAAAATCAGGTATGAGTCCATACCATTCCTATAACATCTGAACAGTTTCTATTACTAGGACATTGCCCAATAATGTGTGGGAAATTATGCTGCTGATACCGATACCACCAACATACATCACTGTACAGTAGATTACAATTGATCTACTAATCAGAAGTTCTTTTTTTTGTATGGTTTTCATTTAAAGTGCTACATTTTATTTTATGCTCTGTAGCAGATCATTTAGTAAATTTGACCACTGTCTCCCGTCAGAATGCAGATTACAGAGCACGATGTAATCTGCATTCTCATCTCTTGTGCAGAAACTTAAAATGAACAGGTATGATTAGATAGTCCAAGTAACATCACATGCAATTTTGAAATAAGATGATACAATGTTATCAACTACAATATTTAATATTGAAGAATTTGCAGAAGATAGCTTAGATGTTCTGAGCAAAGCAAAATTGCAAATAACTTGAAATCTTGATTGTTGATCGCTTCCCAAGTTAAAACCATTTTGCAAGGATGCAAAGATAGCTAGTAAAATCCCCAAGAAAATCCCTGTCCACACCAGCGCAGAAGTAAAGGTGGCAATACCATGCCATCCTTACTACTGCACTGCTGCTGAAGATGGCTCTGCCTTTAGAGTTGGGCTCCCAGCCAGCAGCCTTTAGAGTTGGGCAGCAGCCACTGACCACTGACCACCGGCCACCCAGCGCTGAGGGTGGCCTCCAGGAGCAGTGTAGAAGTAAGGGTGGCAATAAACTTGTGGACCCCTCCTCCCCATCCCTTTTTTGGGTCAGGACCACTACACTTACAACGCCATGAAATTTCAGATTAAGATATCTAAAATCATGACATTTATGATTTTTAAAATCCTATGACCCTAAAATTGACCAAAATGGACCTTGAATTTGTTAGGGCCCTAGCTGTAAAGGCACAGGCCTGAATAAGGGAAAGTGAAATGCAGCATTGCTTCCAGGAGAACTCTGGGAGGTACTGTGCCTCAGGGAAACATATTAGTCTTCAGAATACCACACCCTTTGGACAGTATAGCCAGAGCCGGCTCCAGGCACCAGCACACCAAGCATGTGCTTGGGGCGGCACCTTCTAAGGGGCAGCAATCTCAGGGTGGCGCTCGGGGTTGTGGGGGTTTTGTTTGTTTGTTTTTTTGTATTTTTTGTTTGGGGCAACAAAAAAGTTAGAGCCAGCCCTGAGTATAGTATATACTCCCCTCCATGGCTAACCAGTTCTATTGGCCAATACAGAAGAGGAGTAGAGGTGCAGCTTGATCTCTTTGGGATGGCTAGCTCTCAGCAGGCCCTAGCCGGGAGCAGTCCCTGCACTCAGGAGGAGTAGTTGGGAGGCTTGTACAAAAGCCAGTCACAACAGTGGGAAAAGTTTGCTCTCTCCTCTTGCTCTCTTGTTTAAGGGCCAGCTACTGTCTGGCCCTCACCCTGTAATTAAAGTAGCCATATATGGGCTTTGGATTGAACAGACTATTTTAGGAGCTTCTACATGGCAAGAAGGATCCAATTTTCTTTTATAATAGTTTTAATTTACTTTAGAGAAGCATCTTAGCTTTGCATCAACATTGAGGTCTAAATGGAGAAAGGCAAAGGTAGTAGAGAAGAAAAACCCATTGTCATTCTAGATGTCATTTACAAACATCCCAAAACTCAGGTATGTTCTAAGTGTGACAAAGCTCTGTCCTTATCTTTGTGGATCCTGCGTTTCCTGGCAGAGTTTCACTAGCCTCAGAGGCTCACTGTGACCCTCCATGTAGCCCTTCTCTCTCTAGAGACAAGGTCACGGCCTATTGAGCCATTTTCCTCATAAGCCAGTGAGGAGAAGCTATCATTCCTGGCACAGTCTCTGTTGTCTCCCAATCTCAGTGATTAATTAGGGGAGGCAGAAAGGGGGGCGCCCGGGCCCACCCTCTACTCCGGGCTCCAGCCCAGGGACCCAAATAGTATCAGCTAAGATGGCTGGCCTTTTAGCCACAAAACACAATACAATTCCCTGGGCTACTTCCCCACAGCAGTCCCCACTTCTTCAAACTCCACTTCACCCTTACCTCAGAGCCTCCTTCTTTGCATATGATATGTTGTCTACCACTCAGTCTCACCAACATCACAACTTCCTCCCACAGCTCCTGACATCCACACACCCCCCGACTAACTGGGAGGTGTTTTTTAACTGGTTTCAGCCAGCCCTTGATCGGCTTCAGGTGTCCCAGTCAGGCTAGCTATTTCTACTGCTTTCTTGAAGCTTCTTAATTGGCCCCAGGTGTCCTGATTGCCCTGAACAATTGCCATTTGGTTCCAAAGGTACCAGGGACTTGTTTAGCCTGGAACTAACATATCTGTTCCTTAGCACTTTCCTATAGCCATCTGACCTTGCCCCATCACATAAGATAAGGACGTCTCATGTAAATAGATCTGGACTGGTTGTTTTAAACTATTTAATGCCCATTCCTATCCCAAAGCTATAATAGGAACTGTAAAATTGTAAAGAAAAGTTGATCTGCATTGATATTGCAGTAATACCTAGAGGCAGGCCAGGTTGTGCCCCATTGTGCTAGGTGCTGTACAAATATATAGAAATGATAATGATAAGAAAGTCAAGGTGGGGGAGAGTAAGACAGGGGAACAACTGTAATTAGATATGGACAATTCATAGGCAATTAATAAAAACTCATCCCGCACCTATCTGTTATCAGTTTCTACCTCCATACTTCCCTTTAACTGGAAATAAATAAATAATCTTTGAGCTGACAGGTACCTGGTCCCTTGGAAGTCACAACAATACTACACAAAATAAAATATTAATATCATGTTTATGCACAAGACACAGAAAAGGATTAGCCAAAGTTAAGCTAATGAAGTTTTTTCATGCAGCCTGTCAGTGTTTATCACTATGGAGATGTAGCTGCTGAGAATTACAAATTCTAGAGGCAATGTTTCTTCTTGGACCTTGTAACCATACTTTTCTGAGTGTCAAGTTTTGAGTTTCTTTTTTTTAATGGCTTAGGATGGCTTTAACCAGGCATAAATATAGCTGCATAAATAGTGAGAAGTTATTTTTGAACATTTCAGCTACCCTGATGTACAGTATTGCTGATCTAAGCATTCAAAAATAATGAGTCAAGCCTCAAAAAATCGTAAGATTGGCTTAAAATTGAGAAATGTTTTAAAATATATAGCAAATTTTGGATTTTTTTAATTTGCCATCTGGTTCCTAGCCAATGAGAGGAGTGGGGGCGGTGCCTGCGGATGGGGCAGTGCGCAAAACCACCTGGCTGTGCCTCTACATAGGAGCTGGAGGGGGGACATGCCGCTGCTTCTGGGAGCTGCTTGAGGTAAGCGCTGCCCGGAGCTCACCCCTGACCGTCTCCCACCCCCCAACCTCTTGCCTCAGCCCTGATCCTCCTCCCATCCTCTGAACCCCTTGGTCCCAGCCCAGAGCATCCTCCTGCACTCCAAACCCCTCATCCCCAGCCCCACCCCAGAGCCTGTACCCCAAGCCAGTGCCCTCATCCCACCACCCCAATCCACTGCCCCAGCCAGGAGTCCCCTCCCGCACCCTGAATTCCTCATTTCTGGCCCCACCCACAGCCCACACCTCCAGCCGAAGCCTTCACCTCCTTCCACACCCCAATCCCAATATCGTGAGCATTCATGGTCAGCCACATAATTTCCATGTCCAGATGTGGCCCTCAGGCCAGAAAGTTTGCCCACCCATGCTCTAAGGAGTACTTGCAACAAACAACTAAGGCTGGAATTTATTTGGGCAAAGCATTAATCAGACAATTTTAATTAATGAACCAATTCATCACAACCCCAATCTGCTCATGGACAATTCATGAACATGCAAAGGGCTACAGTTGCCCAATGGATTGTAAATAGCCAATTGTATACCCAGTTTTAACCAGAAGCCTTAAACTTTACATGATCTTGCACATCCTCTGCACTGCTTTACAGCAAGTTTTAAACTCAGTGTTGTTGTTGACAAGAGAGCTTTCTAGCAAAAATGCTTTAATTATTATTGGGTGGGGTTTGGGATGCAATCCAGACCAGTGAGAGGTTGTGTTGCTGTGCAACCCAAAGTGCCTGACGTCGCATTATTGCTGTAGCTCTTAGCCTGGGACAATCACGTAGGTGACAGCCTGAAGAGACTGTGTGCTAAAGAGAGAACCCTGGTTCAGAAGCTCAGAGTCCAGCAGCCTGTCTACAGCCCCACTCTGGTTTTCTCCAGCCTAGGTTACAACTACCAAGATGACCCCCCACACTCTTCCAGTACTGAATTTTCCCCAAGCTATGTAATTTATAATATCCATCCCTCTCCTGGACAGCTCAGAAAAACAGTAAGTTTTGGTTGTGCCTCAAAGGACACAAAAGCATATCACAGCTGATTAATTGAACTCGGGTAAGTGCATCCTTTCATTTAAGCCCAGCACTGAGTTGGTGTGTAGTAAAAATAAAACAAATTTATTAATAGGACACAGGTTAAGTGATGCCAAGTAAAAGGAATCAAGTTACAAAGAGTTACAAGTAAATAAATGTGAAAACACATGTAAAAGTCTAAAACTTAGAGTTTGTCCACCCTTAAAATGATGCAGCAGCGCAAATGTAGCACTTCAGTGAAGATGCTACCTAAGCCAACAGGAGGGGTTTTCCGTCTCTCTGAGAGGTGGTTGCTAGGTCAACAGGATAATTCTCCTGTCAACCTAGCATTGTCTCCACTGGGGGTTAGGTTGGTTTAACTGCATTGTTCAGAGTTGTGGATTTTGCACATCCCTGATCGAGGTAGATATACCAACCTAATATCCTTGTGTATACAGGCCTTAGTCTAGCAAGGTAAAGGCATGGTTCAAGATTGTTTTTCACCTACATTCTGTTTCCATAGACTTCAAACTCCCTCCCCAGGCTGAAGAACCCTCCTTTAGCAGCTTACAAGAGCTCTGTTCCCTTGTGTCCGTCTAGTGATGTCCCATATATGAAAGGCTGCAGAACAGAGCAGTTTGAATCATTCCCTGGAGCTTGAGGAGGGAGGACTGGCTGCCTTGCAGGCAGAGGGCAGAAAGCACTCTGGGCATAGCAGTGCTGCAGGCAGAGACGCAAGGAGTTAAAGGCAGCTCCTGGTGGGCTGCAAGGATCTGCAGGCTGAGTCCCTGAGGCAAGGGCAAGGAGGGTGCTGGGGCTGTGGAGAAGTGGCCCAAGGAGATTTACAAAGGAGTATGTGGGGATGTAGCAAGTGGCAGCCACCTACTGGGTCCCAGGACTGGGACCCGGAGTAGTGGGTGGTCCTGGATCCCGCTCCTCCCTGCCTCCACTTGCCTCTGAGGAACTACAATACTGTTCCCTGGAAAGGGGGAACATGGAGTGAGGCATGGCTGGAGGGGGCTACGTCACGAAGAGGATGCTGCGGACCTGGGAGTGATGTGAGTCCCTGGAGCAGAAGTGATGGCGGGAAGATGCCACCAGAGGAGGGTGCACTGGCCTACAGAGCTAATCCCAGGACGGCCAGCAGAAGGTGCCGCAGTGGTGAGTCGCACTGTGTCAAAATCGACTTTCAGAAAAGATCTCATTCTGTATCCCTTTATAATACTCTAATAGTGTATACAGTCACTAGATTCAATTGTTTATCACTTGAGGTTCAACGCCTGCCGCCTCCCCCATCATAGGCCAGTAAACCTTTGCAATGAATTCTTCAAAAAGTAAAACCAAGAGCAACCTTCTCTATCCAGATGGGTGTAAATGCCATGCTGTCTCCTTCCACATTCATTAATTTGAGGTTTGCCTCCACCTTTTGTTAGCTTAATGGATCGGTTTACTTGATATGTAAATACACTCTCATTGTCTTTCAAAGTACAGTTCTTCCTTGGATGTACCTTCCAGTTGGGGAAAATGTACTCTTTTGCCTAGTCCAGACCTGTTTACCAACTCCCCCTGACATACCTGGTTTACTTATACTTTAGTCATAATTCCAGCATATATTCATAATACTTAATACGTGTATTACAGAAGTATATTAGTAATCAGCGAGTTATTAGTTTTCAAATGATACCTCCCAAGGCAGATTTTTACAGTAGCAAGCAGACATGCCAACTCTTGCAAATTAATCATGAGAAATGTGACTTGTAAATGAAATTAAGCCTCACTCATGATAGAACTCAGAAATGTCAGGATTTTTTACTTAGAAATCGCAGACAGCCCTGGCTCCCACTGACAGCCCCGGCTAACCAGAGCTGACTGACAGCAAGAGCCCTTTCTTGTGGGACCCGGGGGATGGGCAGAGAGAATTCAAAAATCAAGAGACTGACCTAAAAAATACAATATCATCTTTTAAAAAAAAAAAAAAAAAAAAATCTCATGATTTGTGGGAGTCCAACTCGTGATTTTCTTGATCTTTTGAAGTTGGCAATACTGAATGTGTAGGATGTGAATACAGTAGTGCTTATGTCACAGTTACCCTTCTTTCCTTTTTAACGGTCCATTTTCAGAAAACCAGTGTCACAAGAGCCTGTAATTGTCCTGTCTATAAAAGCACTTAAAACTCTGTTTTGTGGTTAAAGTGTTTACTTCATTATTGTTGTTTTCCTGGAAATAGCCTGACAATGAATTTGTACAAAGGCTGATGTTTTCATCAGTGCACATTGGTAATCCCTTGTTCTATACACCATTTTTAGACTCATTTTCCCTTTTCTACTGCACTATTATGAATTCTTTTAAATTAGCAAGCTGATTTCTAGAACCATAATTTCTCATTATCTGTTTATTGTTGATTCAATAAATGTCCCATCTTGTCAGTTTCTTGCTATCTTGAATTTCAGGGGTTACAATTTCAGTATGTGAGGTTACAATGGTGTCTTTCTTGGGTTCTCACTAAAATTGTTTGAAATGATAAACTTTTGTTGGACTCTATTTTCACAAAAGCAAATCTGTTGAAGTTATTTTTGCTGAAATAGTGTAGTGGGCCAGACTGTCCTTGGCTTTAGCTTGGCTGCACAGGAAAATGGGGGAGAAAGCATGAGGAGTCTCTTTCCCTTCACATCCCTTACAAATGCTAGAGACCTCCTGGTGCCCTTGGGGCACAAATGACCCCAAATAAGGTAGGGTAGGGGTAGGGCCTTGACAACATACCCACCTGCTCCAGCCTATTGAGCCAGCCAAGCAAGCCCAGGGAGCAAGTTACACTTTCCCAAAGGATGGTGTCACTTGTACACTCCCACATTGATACCAGACAGCTGAGGGAAGGCATTGGCTTCTTTCAGAAACTATTCTTCCCTCCCCACCACAAGCCTTTCCTCAGGGAGTGGAAAGTTACTCCACACCATCCTATGGCAAATGGCAAAGTCTAGCCCATCATCAGTAATTACAACATTCTAAATTAACTATAGACTGCACTCTCCTCCTCTGCTACACATAGATTTATAGATTCCACAGCCAGAAAGGACCATAATAATCATCCTGTCTGGCCTCCTGGAGAACACAGGCTGGACAACTTCCCCCAAATAATTCCTAGAACATCTCTCTTAGAAAAAGATCCAATCTTGATTTTTAAAGTTGTCAGTGATGGAGATTCCATCAGAACTCTTGGTAAATTATTTTAATGGATAATTCCTCTCATTATTTTTTTTTTAAAAAGCATCCTTTGAAATTTTTTTCAATGCTTTTTTTGCTTTAGTCTTCACAGACAAGGTCAGCTCTCACACTGCTGCACTGGGCAGCACAGTATGGGAAGGAGGTAAATAGTCCTCAGTGGTGAAAGAACAGGTTAAGGACTATTTAGAAAATCTGGAATTGCACAAGTCCATGGATCTGATCTAATGATCTGAGCTGATGTAATTCCAGAGCCACTGGCCATTATCTTTGAAAACTCGTGGAAATCAGGGGAGGTCCTGGATGATTGGAAAAAGGCAAATATAGTGCTCATTTTATAAAAAGGGAAGAAGGAGAATCTGGGGAACTACAGACCGGTCAGCCTCACTTCAGTTCCTGGAAAAATGATTGATGGGTCCTCAAGGAATCCATTTTGAAGCACTTGGAGGAGAGGAAGGTGATCAAGAACAGTCAGCATGGATTCACCAAGGGCAAATCATGCCTGACCAACCTGATTGCCTTCTATGATATAACTGGTTCTGTGGATATGGGGAAAGTGGTGGACATGATATATCTTGACTTTAGCAAAGTTTTTGATACGGTCTCCCACAATATTCTTGCCAAAAAAATTTAAAAAGTATGGATTGGATGAGTGAACTATAAGGTAGATAGAAAGCTGGTTCGATCGTTGGGCTAAACAGTTAGTGATCAACAGCTCAATGTCTAGCTGGCAGCTGGTATCAAATAGGGTGCCCTGAGGGGTCTGTCTTGGGACCAGTTTTGTTTAACATCTGCATTAATGATCTATATGATGGGATGGATTGCACCCTCAGCAAGTTCATGGATGACACTAAGCTGGGGAGAAAGATACGTACGCCAGAGGGTAGGGATAGGGTCCAGAGTGACCTAGACAAATTGGAGGATTGGGCCAAAAGAAATCTGACGAAGTTCAACAAGGACAAGTGCAGAGTCCTGCACTTAGGATGGAAGAATCCAATGCACTGCTATAGGCTGGGGACTGATAAACGGCAGTTTTTCAGAAAGGACCTGGAGATTACAGTGGATGAGAAGCTGGATATGAGTCAACAGTGTGCTCTTGTTGCCAAGAAGGCTAACTGCATAGTGGGCCTCATTAGTAGAAGCATTGCCAGTAGATCAAGGGAAGTGATTATTCCCATCTATTGGCACTGGTGAGTCCACATCTGGAGTATTGCATCCAGTTTTGGGCCCCCCACTACAGAAAAGATGTGGACAAATTGAAGAGTCCAGCAGAGGACAAAGAAAATGATTAGGAGGCTATGGCACATGATTTATGAGGAGAGGCTGAGGGAACTGTTTTTATTTAATCTGCAGAAGAAAAGAATCGGGTGGGGTGGGGGATTTGACAGCAGCCTTCAGCTGCTGCTATCAAAGTGGGGTTCCAAAGAGGATGGAGCTAGGCTGTTCTCAGTGATAGCAGATGGCAGAACAAGGAGCAATGATTTCAAGTTGCTATGTGGGAGGTCTAGGTTGGATATTAGGAAAAACTATTTCACTAGGAGTATGGTGAAGCACTGGAATGGGTTATCTAGGGAGGCAATGGAATCTCCATCCTTAGAGTTTTTTAAGGCCTGGCTTGACAAAGTCATGGTTGGAGTGATTTAGTTGGGGTTGATCTTGCTTTGAGCAGGGGGCTGGCCTTGATGACCTTCTGCGGTCTCTTCCAACTCTAGTCTCCTATGATTCTATGCCTTGTATCTAATCTGAATTTGTCTAGTTTCCACTTCCTGCCACTGAGTTGTGTTATACCTTTATCCGTTAGACTGAAGAGCCCATTATCAAATATTTGATTCCCATGTACATACTTATAGTCTGTAATCAAGTTACCCCTTAACCTTCTCTTTGTTAAGTAATAAATTCAAAGAGCTCAGTCTATCACTATATGGCATGTTTTCCAATCCTTTAATCATTCTCGTGGTGCTTCTCTGAATCTTCTCCAATTTATCAACATACTTTTTGAATTGTGGGTTTCAGAACTGGACAAAATAGTACAGCAGAATATCTTCCTTGGACCATATCATTCTCAGGATTCTTTTTCTTCCTAATATATTTAGGAAACTCTTTATTGTCCTTAAGTCTGCTGGCCATAGATTTCTTGTGTCCTGTTGCTCCCCTTATCAATTTTCTACAATTCCTAACTTCTGATATATATTCATTACTCTCAATGTCCACTTTCTTCCATTTGTTATTTTTTAGGGAAGGTGGCACCCCGTTAGGACAAAGGAATGATGCAGAAAAGCTCTGCAGCATGACCCTACAAAAGCCCCTCTGAAGTACACTGTGGGGGCAGAGCTTTGAAGTTCAGGAGCTATAGGGCCTGCATCAGAAATGGTTTGGTCCAGAACATCACTATATGCTGTGATATCACCCTCGCTGTAAACCTGCAGGGATTTCCACACATAAGACTTTGCTGAGCCTACAGCTGCAAACTTTTTTAAAAGGCTTGGCTCAAAATTTTCAGAATTAATCCATATTTATGTACCTTAAAAAGTGCCATGACATTCAGAAATGTTGAGAACCTGTAATTCCCATTGAAATCGTTGGGAGCTCTGGATGATTAGTATCTTTGAAAAACCAGCCACTTGCCTTCCTTGAGACACCCAGCTCTGAAAACTGTTGCTTCTTCTTGACCACACGGAGAGCCCATTATATAAGTTTTTCAAGATTTCTTTGCTTTCAATGACCATATTTAGCACTTTTTTAAAAAAATGACCAATATGAACCTTAGGAAAACAGGATCACTAGTGGAAAAGGGGACAGATTTTTGTTTATAGCCATGGAATTTGGGTACTGTTATGATGATTTTTGGCAAATAGAATATACAGCTGGATCACCAAAGGATGCAAAAATTCAGCAAAAATATGCAGCCCATTCAGCACAGAATCCATTATACTTAGTAAATGTGTAAGTTTTCAGCTACTGAAGTTTACAGGGCTTAGGCCTTGGGTCCTAGTTTACTTGGCAGAATACATTTGTCAACTTGCACTTCAGGTAAGTGAAAAAATTGACAGGTTAACTAAGTGCAGAGCTACACTAGAAAGTGTTGTCTGCACAGCTATCTCAGTTAGAGATGTCATCATTTTGCCAATACACATGGGCAGCATGTGAACTGCCAGCTGGGGGATGCTAGCCCCTTGTCCTGCCCCTTCTGTCTGAGGCCCTCCCCATTCACCACCACCACCACCAGAGCTCCCACCTCAGGCTAGTTTCCACAGCTTCCCCAGCCCTGGGAGGAAGGGCAGCACGGCCCCAGCCCCTGAAGCCAGGCTGTAGCTGTAGAGCGGAAGCAGAGGATCGGGGGGGGGGGGGGGGGGGGGGGGGGGGAGGGTGGAGAATAGGCAGGGCCATGGCTGGCTGTTCTGGGGAGGCATAGCCTCCCCCAGCCTCTGATATCTGCCAACCATGTACCAATACAGCTATGCAGGTAAAAGCTCTAGGACTAGATTCACAAGGAGAACTTAGGCATTACAATGCTCAGCACTGAAGTGGGTTTTAGCCCACAAAAGCTTATGCCCAAATAAATTTGTTAGTCTCTAAGGTGCCAGAAGGACTCCTTGTTGTTCCTGCCCCCTGCTAGAATTCACAGCCCCCAGTCTCCCTATACAAAGCATGCAGATAGTTAGATACTTCAAAAACGGGATTCACAGAAGCCAGCAAGCTGAGTGGTAAACTGCATAAGGTAGCCAGCAGGAAATGCCAGTGAGGGGGTGTGGCCTAACCCCCATCCCTAAAAGGGCGTTAGGCACCTGTCTTCACTCAGGATTCACAGCATGAATTTTTTTCCTGGAGTTAGATGCCTAAGCCAGGTCAGCCCTTTGTCAAGAAAAGCTGAGGGGGTGGGGCAGTGCTGCCCCCCTGATGTGCTATAGCCCAATAGTTAGAACACTCACCCAGAATGTGGGAAACAAGGTAAAAATCCCCACTCTGCCTGATGTACAGCAAGGACTTGAATTCAAGTCTCCCAGCTAGAACATATTAGAGGTAGGTGTCTCTAAGTCTCCCCTGTTGAAGCTGTTCCACTTTGTATAATACTCGAATATTCATTGGAGTGGGGACTAGAACTGAGTTGCCTGCATAGTGGAAGAAATGTGGCTAATGTTGATTTAGCTAACCACTTTTATTCCACAATAAATACCCACACAGAGACTAGCACCAAAATAACCAAATTGATGTTAGCAAACCCATGCCATTAAATCCGTGCACGTTTCTATGTAGACCACTCTAAAACATGACTCAAGGCAGGAGCTGTTTTATCTTAACCTTAGTTATACCCTTCTGTTCCTTGGTTTGGTTTTTTAACTAAACGTTAGTCTTTCTTTTCCTGTGTATATGATATAGCCCCTCGTTTGCTAACTCACTAATGTGTGGTACACACCACCATTTTTGTGCAGATTAATAGATTCCAAGGCCAGGAGGGACCATTGTGATCATCTGTGTCACAGGGCACATCACTCACTGCCAGACTGGTGCCTCCTCCTTGTCGCTCTGGGAATTAGCTCAAGGCCATCCCTTCCTGTCTGCGGTTTACACACCATCACTGCATCTGCCTGAGACCCCTCTCACAGCCTCAGAAACTGGGGCACTCACTTTGTGACTCAGCCCTCTGGCTGTGTCACCATCTGTGCCCCCCACCCCCGAGTTCCGGGGTTTAGTATTGCTTCCCCAGTGGCAAGCTGGCGGGACCCAGACCTACCCACTGCTCTGAGTCCTAGGCCAGGGACCCTGTTAGGGTGACTAGATGTCCCAATTTCATAGGGACAGTCCTGATTTTTGGGTTACACTGGGAGCTCAAGTTCAGTTGATTATCCATTGAACCCCCTGATCTTTTTCAAAGTTACTGCTTCACAGGATAGAGTTCCCCATCATGTAAGTATGGCCTACACACTTTGTTCCTAGATGCATATGTTTATATTTAGCCATATTAAAACTCGTATTGTTTGCTTTCGTTCCGTTTACCAAAGTCACATCTGACTTTGTCCTATTGGATTAAAACCTTGCTGGGTTTATATTTTTATTTAAACATTTAATGACTTTTCTCCCTGTATATTTTATTCTACATAAATCCTTCATATTAGATTTAGATATATATTATAAATAAATAAATAAATAAATAAATAAAGATGTGAACCAAAATATTTCATATTAAAAAAGCCTTCCTAAAAATAGACAAGTTAGAAAACAGAACAGACCAGCCAAATTATTTTTTTAAACAGCTGACCACACTGATTCTTTAAGATGGTTATTATAGACCTCACATGTTTAAATAGTTTATTTTCTGACTATTTATACATGCAAAGGGGCACATTTTCAAAATCAGCCTCTAACATTGTGCCCACAAATGTGGAAACAATTGCACACTGAATCCTCAGATGTGCATACGAGTATGGGTATTTGCACACATCAGTCAGGCCATTACATGTGTAACTGCTTATTTGCGTGTGTAAATATACATTGGTAAATGTAAATATGTCTTTTTCAGCTCCAAAAAACTTCAGGCAGACAACTTGTGAGTGTAATTTGCTGAGCTGAGGAACCAAATGTCTGTGATCAAGTAGGATATAGCCACAACACAAAACTAATAAAGGTTTTTCGTTTTTAGTTGTTGCTTCCTAAGTGGAAAACTTTAAAACAAATAATGACCTATCTAATCTTATTGACTACAGGAAAATCTGACTCTCTTAAAATAGTTTAGCAAACTATCACTGTGACACCTCCAGTTTAAGCTTTCTAGGAGACTCATGCTTGTAGGATTGCATCAGAGGGTAATCTGAATGCTCTGCCCTTATCCACTATAGACAAGTGATGAAGAAGGCAAAACTTCCCTTTCAACAGCCCATGTGACACTGCTACCCCAAGTAGATCCATATACAGTAGAATCTTCGTACTTGGGTCACCCTGGCGGGCAGACTGTCATATGTCTGAAAAGTGTATTTAGAACGGCTGATGTAAATGTGGCACTAAATGTTACTTTGCAAACATATATAGATTAAATAGATTAAAACCACTTCCTGAACACTCCCACCACACACACTTATTATTTCCTCTAAAATGCAGCTGGTAGCTTGGTTACAGCATATCAGATAAATCACTTAAGGCTGGTTTGAACCTTTGCTCAATGAGCTGAGTAGGGGATGTCATGTAGTCGATTCAGGTGAAACTCACACTGGTTTTACAAGTATTTTACCTGAGTAAGGACTGAGTAAGAATTCCAGAATTTGATCCTGTACAAGTAAGCAGGGGGCAGTGTAATCACTGTTTATTTCCATTATCTAGAACAGTCCAAACACAAACAATCTATGTCTTCACTTTCATTAAGTCCCCTATATTTAAAGGCCAAACATTAAGAATAACGTACTTTCTACAATAATAATAAAAAGTAAAAAGAACAAAATGCAATATAATTATAATTTGCCTGAATAAACTTCTCAAAATACTGTGGAATACATCCAGAATTAACAAAATATAGTACAGAAGTTTTCCAAAAATAAGTAATTATAGCCCAGGCTGGCTGTAAAACATGATTGAGTTGATATAATGTAAGATGATATAGAATAATATAACTGATTATTCAAAGTAAGGGAAAATAGATTCTCCCATAAAGTTATTCTAATACCTTTGTAAACAGTTTTCATGCAACCTCGTCACGTGGGCAATTCTGAAGTAAATCCTAACGTGAAAGAAATGGCAAATTCTACTGTCTATTAAAATGCTGTTAATCTAGAATAACACTAACAGCATTCCCTTATCTAGAGTTACTCCAGATTTAGACCACGGTAATTAAGAACAGAATCTTACACTAGTTATTACACTACTCAGTTATTTTACACTACTCCTACACTTACACATTTATCATGTTTATATTTGTATGGGGCTATGTGCTTTTAAACAGCTGCTGTGGTTCATCCTCTCAGTAGCTGCATTTCACTGATGAATTAAAAGATCCTTCTATAATGTAGTTCGTATATAACTTGAAAGTGCTTTGAATTACCTATAGAGCGACAAAGAGTCTTGTAGCACCTTATAGACTAATAGATCTTAGGGATCATAAGCTTTCGTGGGCTAAGACCCACTTCATCAGATCTGTTAGTCTATAAGGTGCTACAAGACTCTTTGTCGCTTTTGCAGATCCGACTAACACGGCTACACCTCTGATACTAGACACTCAGTATAGAGGGTACTCTATAAATGTGTACAAGTCTATCACTATTTTTTAATGAAAAAACTGACATTAAGTATTACATTTGAAAATTAAAATCCAGAAAAATAAGGAAATTTAAAGTTTTCATTTGTATGTAATTTTACATGTATATGTAAACTGTCCCTTAAACATATGAATAATAATCTTTATGCATGATTGTATATAATTCATATCTCCTTATTCTGTGAGTAGTCATATATAAAAACTGGTTTTACAGCACATCAAGATGAAGGAAGATCAAAGAGGGATAGTTTCAGATTAGTCTGGCTTGAATTTATATGCCTAACTGAGGAGGTAGAGCTTGAAGATAAATAACTTTGTGACCTCACGCAGGCAAGTTACTGTTATCTAACTAGTGTGATAGAATTTTGTAACTGATGATACCAAATGCTTTTGACAGATGAGCCAACTATCTCTAGTCAGCAATCCCTCTCCCGCTGCTACTGAGAGAATAGCATGAACTCCTTACATTAAAAAGTGGGAGGTGAAATCAGCGCATTAGCATTTTTCTTTTAGCCCTGTGTAATATATATTTTCACCTATTCATTAATGACCAATCCAGGGGCAGAAGGCCTGATCCAAAACTCACTGAGGTCAATGAGAGTCTTTCCATTGGATCAGGCTGACAGTGCCTGGCCTAAGTAGTAGGGCTGGATGCTAGATATCTCCACTAGAGATTTAGGAGAAAAAAATTCTTCTTCCAAACCATGGATTAACTGTGCATGCCTTTTAGGTTTGACAACATTTCCTTATTACAAGGAACATCCCTTATGTTTTCATCTCGGTACAACTTTGCGAGTTGCTGAGAGCTGCAAAAAGCACCAATAAATACCCATGGCAAATGTAGGTGAGTATCACTTGTTAATTATTAATAATAAATAATATCAGGAAAAGGGGTGGCTATTGAAAGGCTCCACTGAATCTACCAGAGATGAAAGAAGGATCTGCATTTTGGCAGCGCCTCGAGCCCCATTCACTAACCCCACTTCATGATGCCATAGAATAGACTGATTGGCAAACCAGTACCTTTCATACATACTAAATTGACTTTCAGTACTTCTATCTGTAGCATGTATATTTGGATCTGTGATTACCAGTCATATCAGTGTAGCATTATGACACAAATTCATAGAGTAACAAAGTTAAAAGTAGCCACTTGCTTTTTAATTAAAAAAATAAAACTGTTTATCATCAGAGACATAACTTATTAAAATCTTCCCAACAATTTTGTGTCATCAATCATTTGAGGGACAGAACATCATCAAAAGTATTTAACTTTCTAGCAATAACTGTAGAATATAGTTATGAGAGCAAGGCTCAGGCTATATAGTATTTTAATATCAACATTTAACAATGCTTATTAATATTAGCTTTAAAAAACCTCATTTTTTTTGTCAAAGAAAACATTGTCAAACAGTAACACAAACATTACATATAGTAGAGCTACAGCAGACAAGGCTAATTGTAAAACCATAAAGATGAACCGTAAAGTTGGTGGTCTTATTCTGATTATTTTCACTTGCTTCTACATAATGTGCAATTAGCTCTTAAGTGTGAAAGACTTTTAGGATCTGCACTGCAACCTTTGCAAAATACTTATCAGAGATCCTGTGTAGCTTTCTCCTATAAACCTCAGCATAAGGAATCAACGTCCTTTAGTTGGCAGTGCGGTGTCCCAAATTATGCTGAGTATCTCTTACACACCTGGAGGAGTGAAGTTCATTCTTGGCCTGCTATTCTTCTCTTTCCATGTCTAAGAGTGACACAGAACACCAAATAAAACAAATTTAGACTGAGATGAACTTTAATATGGATTTCATATTCATGGACATGATAGCAGATGTCTACTGTGCATGTTCCAATGTGATATTTTTCAGCCACTTATGGTTTATTCACCCAATTCTTTTCAAATGGATCATAGATTTACCCCTCAGCTAGAACTATTTCCATTTCAATTTTTTGTTTTTGTTTGTAGATTAATATCTATTTAAAGCCATTATTTTTATTTATGAAATATAATTTCAATGAGATGATCATCAAAGAACTAAATTCCAGTTCTAAATTTCATTTCCAAATTCCAACATTCACTCTACAACAATGATCAACTATGGTGGAGGTATCTTGTTTAGCAAAACTTGAACCAATTTTCCCTTTTTAAAAATGATTTATGGCTGAATGCAAGCCACATATGGCATTTATTGTTGTGTCCTCATACTTCTCACACCTGCTCACTTTTTGTCTGCCCATCCCTGGATGCACTCTGTATGATTTAGGATCCATTTCTTAAATTATGTCCACATTTTTACAAATAGGTGAAGGTCAAATGGGTCGATGGAGGGAAAGTAGTGGCACTTTCCCAAGCTATGCACAAAAAAATAAAGTTGCACGTGCAAACCAAGGTCCACTCTCTAATCAGATGAGATGTAAATCACACAAAAGAGTTTGTGATGATCTTCACAATACAATCCTCCCTCTCCTTTTGGGCTTGCTCTGATCATCTGTGAAACAGTTAACAAGGTTGTATCTAAATCACAGCTGTTATGCTTTATAATCCACACTCCATTGAGATGAATAGGGTCTGTTCACAACTCTTTTTGGAGCTTGCTCAAATAGATAGCACTGCACTGGATACACTTTTGAAGGTTGTCTTAGTAAACATCTTGAGACCTGGAAAAAGGGAAGGTTCAGATAACCCCAGGTATTCAAGCTGGAGAAGACCATGCAGGATGTCAGAGCATCCTGCAGTTGTGTTCACAGAACTGTGTAATCAGGTAGACACATTCAACACAACTGGACACAGGCCATGCCGACAGAGGATATGATATCAGTCAGATAAAGGGGCAGGGTAGGCCAAATTGAATATGCTCTAGCAGTGAGATCCAGAGGATGTGTAAACATGCAGTGACTGCAGCGAATACATTGCCACCACAAAATGAAGCAAAAAACAGAGCAATGAACTTGCTCCTATGTGTGGAATCCTATCCTGCCATGGCAGGATGATGGATACCCAAAGCGGAATAGCTAGCGATGTTTTACTGTACAGACAATGGGCCCAGGCCCTGGGTTTTGCCCATTAAGATCATGCCACTTCACCCACCACCAAAATTCATATGCCTCCTACATGGGTCATGCAGTCATATTAATGGCATCAGCAAGCCTGCACAATCGCTATTTAGTACAGGAAGTAGAGAAGAATACCTTATCCAGTTGAAGTGGCAGGGCAACAATCCTAAGAATGTTTCTGACCTCATGTTACTATTACTAACAAATGTCCCTATAATAGAGATGACTTAATGGCACCAAAGTCCAGCATGATCTGACATGCAGAATGTGGGCTGACAGTGTTTAGACAGAAATGTCAAGTTGACTGGCTCCTATTATAGCACAGCTGTTGAACGCTGCAGCTGAGCAAGGCCTGGCAGCTATTAGACAGGCTGCTGCAGTGAATGAATCACAGGGCTAACAGCTGATTGAGCAGATATGTATACAAGATGATGCCTTAATTTCCCACAGAGATTCACACATTACATGAATTGTAGATAGGCTCAAATTATTCCATGCCGCAGATCGAGGTTTATTTATTAAAAAGAGATCCTCTGTCATGCTATTATTGAACTATAACTACTATGAAAAAACATAACCATAGATGGGAGAATTCACAAGTTTTCACATGGAAATTTGTCTTGGTACCCTGTTCGGACTCTGAGACAAGACAAAGATCTGTATAACAGATAAATACTGTCAGATGAGGTTTACTAGTTCTCAGACATGGGTATCATATATCCTGTACTACTCCACTAGATCAAAGAAGAGGTTTTTAATCTCTGACCAAGGAAATATGCAAATCCATTCTTCAGCATTCTTAACTAGATTTTGCACTTCAGTGCTTTATAGTGCCTAATGAAGGTAGGATTTTGTTTAATGTACTTTGTTTCCAGTTTTTAAAATCTTATTAATGTGATTAATAATAGTTATGAGATGAGGATAACTAAACCCACAGTCATTCTTATTTTCCTGAAAAAATGTTTTTCAGTGCATACATGAAATGTTCATGTGATGAAAAAAGCATGACATTACTCTGTGGTAAGTGCATTTGTTTGAGGTATAAGTCTTACCTTCCTGCGTATAATTGACACAGAAAATGAAGTAAATGTTTGAACTTATGACCATGTTCAACTGAAAAAGTCTAGTAAAGGTATTCTCTGACATTACTTCTAGCCTTCTAGTTGCTGGACATGTTTCTCTTTATTTAACTGTTTATTAGTATTTGTTGTAGATAGAGCAAACATATCTAATAAAATATGTTATCCGGAAGTAACAAAACCATAGACTTGTAGACCTATCTGATGTTTGTTTGTGATGAAATGGGAGAACTGACCCTATATGCCCTTAATACAAATGATTTAAAAGAGCACTCAAGGTAGAAATTCAAATGGCTATTCTACAACTATGTCCCTACTTTTGTTACTAAGAGTTGCCAATTCTTGTGATTTCATCTCAGACCCACAATTTCAGTGTATTTCTTAAAACCCCAATTCCTGGAATGAAGAGATTGCATGAGAATCTCCACATTCATTAAAAAAAAGTATGTCTCTAGCCCTCATGGTTGCAGAGAAAAGTTGAAAACACAAAGTAAGTGAACTCTAAGAGCTCAAACAAGAAGGCAAGTATAAAGAATTTAAATTTAGTATTTTTTTAAATAATTATTTTTAAGCCAGTCATGATATTGGGGGTGGCAGGAACTCATGATTTTTGAATGCTTGAGGTTAGCAATACTGCAAAGAATACCTTAACTGAGTAAATTGAGAGAGATTAAAAATCCCATTTACTGTTCCCTATGCTGTTTGTTTCCTTTTTGCACTTCCTTCTGCACCAACAGTGAAACCAGACTGGTCAGTTTTACTTGTGGGACCTCATACATTAGTACAGTGTTGTGTCTGGAATCACAAACTAGCAGGGGAACATTTTGAATTAAAAGGAGAGAATATTTGTATTGAAAAAATCATTAATATAATCTTATTCATACTAGGTTCTGCAAACCCTTGGTTTTTAAAAGCAAGCAAAAAAAAAAAAATCAAATGTGAAGCCTAACCTATGTATAGATTTCATTGCTAAATAGATCTTTAGGTCAACTATGCCACATATCATGGCTGAGTGTAGATATACTTGATGGCCATCAGTGTATGAAAAACACCAGGACCTTCATGCCCTTTCTGCTTGAGCTAAAAGAGAATATCCAATAGAAGGTCACACACCTTGTTTCTTGTGGAGGCCACCAGGCACACTGCACACACCAGGAGATCCCTGCATTCCCCCCTGCACTCTAAGTTCCCTTTAGGCCTCCTCCTATCCCCCTTTATTTAAGCAACTCTCTGGAACCCCCACATCCTCCCTCATGCAAGAGACTGTGTGTGCATCCCTATTTCTCCCTTCTCCTCTATGCCAGGGGCTTTGTGTGTCCTCTATGTCCCTCTCAGACAGAGAAATGTAACCACTCAAGTTGCACGTGAGATCCCACTTAGCTTGATCACTCGGCTAATGCAGTAGTATATCCTCTGCAGGCCTCCCACAAGCAAAATCACAACATGACATCATCTCCATTGCAAAGGTGTTATTAGAAATTTTTATACTACATAATAAAATCAGTGTGATTCTAGTAGAGTACTATGGTGCTTGCTGAGAAACTCAAAAACTTCCACAGTGACTGCTAAGCATAACCACATCTTTGCCTGACAAAAAATACCTGAGAGATGATATCAGACAATGATACCACAATACAATTCACAAAAATTCCAACAGTTTATGTATAGCTATGATTTTTGTCACACAACATCTGGTCCTTTCTATCTGCAGCAATCAATGTAAATAATGAAAAAAATAGTACAGCTTGTGAAGCAAGCAATGTGGGAGAGACCTGAACTTTCATTTAGAGTATATGCATTTTTAAATACTGGATAAAAATAAGGTACTTATTTATTGGGTAAAATGGGTAAGATTTATAATGTCGATTTCTTTGCTTTTCAGTGCTTTGGATTTTGTTAATGACGTAAATTTTAGTTGTTATGTGACAGACTTACCTGGCTTTTGAAACTGTTTTTTGTTTCTGGATTTACACGTTTGAGCCAGAGAATCTTTCACACTCATTCACTTCAGTACTGCTTTTGTTAACTTTATCATTTTATTTTGGAAAACACACAATGTGCACAGAAATATTCTCTCTTGATGGTGAACTATCATAATGATAAATGCAGGTCTGCATAAATCCATTGATTTGGCTCCAGATATTTGGCATTGGCTATTTAAGAAAGCTGATAAATTTATATTAGCAATATCTTCTGGATTATTAATGTTCAAAATAATTTTTTCTGTGTTTAATACAACACAGAAAAATTCTTACTAAAATAAATAGTACATAAGGCTTAACTGTGATTAACATGTCAAGTATTAGAACATACTGAGATATTTCTCTTTGACTCACAGGAACATATCAATAATTTTACGTCAGTTAAGAAGCTGTTGCAGAGTCTGGTGCAATATTTGTAGGATCATAAATAGATTTGCACATCTGGTGTATGGTTAATTTCATGGAATATCTTGGTATAAAACAGACAGTGGCTCTGATTCTAATCCCTTATTTTTTATATTTTATCCTACAAAGAAATATAATATATATCATGGATAAGTGACAAAGAGTCCTGTGGCACCTTAAAGACTAACTAAAATATTGAAGCATAAGCTTTTGTGGGCTAATACCCACTTTGTCGGATGCCTGCAATGGAAGATTCTGATGATTCCTACATCCGACGAAGTGGGTATTAGCCCACGAAAGCTTATGCTTCAGTTAGTCTTTAAGGTGCCACAGGACTCTTTGTCACTTATCCATGATATATATTATATTTCTTTGTAGGATAAAATATAAAAATAAGGGATTAGAATCAGAGCCACTGTCTGTTTTATACCAAGATCTTCCATGGAATTAACCATACACCAGATGCGCAAATCTATTTATGATCCTACAAATATTGCACCAGACTCTGCAACAGCTTCTTAACTTAATACTTTAGTTAGTCTTTAAGGTGCCGCAGGACTCTTTGTCACTTCTGCAATTCCAGATTAACACGGCTACCTCTCTGATTCTTGATATCATATGGATATTATTCCTTGGTATAGGATGTGGAGATGATGATACAATATATAGCATGCTTTCTAAATCACTATTGTGCTGTGGGGGGGCACTGCTCTGCTTTCATTATAATTAAATGTAGAAAGCTTGCCCACCCAAAGTGATTAACCATCTCATGGTTTTCTGAATGTTAAAGGTGTTAGCCTATGTATTCTAGCCAAGTTCCAGTTCAGGAAATTGCATTTTTACTTTCTATATTCCATCTATAGTTGCAAATGCATAATGTGCTTCTACTCCAGCTCTTGTTTGAAATTGGTTGATAATTCTGCAGTGGGCTTTAAAGTGACTGAATTTCCAAAATGAAAATTCCGAACACCTATTGCAGGGGATGAGCCAGCAGAGGATCGTTTTGTTGACAGGCGGTGCCCCATGAAAATCTGTCAAGGGAGGAAAGAGAATTAGGTGATTGCTCCACTCCTGTCAAACTCTGCACCTCCCTCTTCTCCTCTGCCTTCCTATCCATCTGGCTACACTTTATGGACTACTAGGGTTTTCTACAGAAGTGGGGAGAGGCTGTAACATCTGCCAAGCCTGGTGGGAGGTGGTTCTAAAGTGCATATGTGCCTAGCCAGCCTACTGTAAAGTTCTCTGACAGCCAGAAGTTGTTTAAAAAAGCAACCCGCCCCCTCTCCTCCCACCAAGGCCACTAGAACAGTCAGTTTTCAGGGTCACTTCATGTGTTTGTTCCTGGACAACTGCTTGAGTGATCCCTATCCCTGCCTCCCAGGGCATGGGGAGCGAGCTTAATTTATGATCCCAGCATTGATTGTCTCCCTTTGATGAAAAGATGCCGGCACCACGTTCTTGGTATTAATGCACCATCACCAGCCCTAGGTGTTAAAAAATCAGCCAGACCCCCGCGCCCCAAATCTTAAGACTGGCTGAAAAGTGACGAGATTTTGCAAAGTAACGAAGGGCAGGTTCGTTTTCTTTGATTTTTGGCTTTTCAACCTCGGGGTTCAGGTTTCCGGGCTTTTCTCTGGAACGGGGAGCGCTAGAAACGTCCCGTGCCAACGGCAGAGCCGGGCCCGCCCCCCATCCCCTGCCCCCAAAAGCTGCAGCCCGCCCGCCCACGCCTGCCCAGAGCTGGGAACCGTGGGGGGGGGGGCGGTTAGGAGTAAAATGTGGTCAGTAAAAACAAACGCACAACGTTTTTATCAATGACGTCATCATATGTCCCCCCCCCCGCCCTAGGTATGCCGGAGGCCCTTCGGGAGAGGCTAGTGACAGGTCCAACGCCGCCCCGCCCCGCCCCCTCCCGCGGCCGCTTCTCTCGCAAGGGGAGGCGCGAGCGCCTGTGGTTTTCTTTGTCCCTCGTCGCGCGCCGTAGCGCTGCTCCCGGCTTCTGGCCCCTGGGACTGTTTGCAAGATGGCGGCCGCGCGGGCGGCTCTTCGCGGCCGGATCCCCGCAGCCGGGTAGAGACCCCTCCCCTTCCCCCCCTCCCCCAACGCCGCTCCGCGCCGGGCTGCAGACAGGGGCCCGTTGCTGTCATGCCGACCTCGGTGCATGCATGAGAGACGTGGCCGAGCTGCTCCTTGCTGCTGCTGCTGCTGCCGCCGCCGCCATGGAGGAGCCGCCGCCGCCGCGGCTGAGCCCGGGGAGGTCAGTGACCAGCGCTGCCAAATAATGAGCTCAGCCCAGACAGGGCCTGGCCCGCCCGCTGCCACATAACGAACCAGCAACCCCTGGCCGCATCTGAGCCTCCCCCCCCCCACACCTCCGGGGGGACCGGAGCAGCCCCCGGGTCTCCCTGCTCGGGTAGCACCTGCCCCCCGACCCACTGCCCCGTGCTGCTGGCGGCTTCGTGGCCGGCGCAGGCGGGGCAGCCGCCTCTTCCCTGCGGGAGCTGGGAGCCGCTTGCCGCGGATCGCCGGGACGCGGATTTGGGGGCTGCCCCCACCCCTTTCCTCCCTCGCCTGTGTCTGGGCGCTTCCCAGCGTCCCCGGCCCCCCGCGGCGCCCGCGGCACGCAGGCAGCTCGCGCGGCGGCATCGGGGATTTTTCCCCCCTTGGGTGGAAAAGCCGCAGCAGCTGCTGCTTCTGCAGGCGGGCCCGGAGCAGAAACTCTTCAGACAACCAATCTCCGGGGGCGGCTGTGGGGAAAAGCCGCGCTTTGTGGGTAGATCTGTGATCGTTAAACACGCACCGGAGCAGCAGGAGAGAATGATGGTTTGAGGCATTTACTAAAAACAGAGGCGCCCCCGTTCCCATCTCCCCCGATCAGCTTTACAAACTGGCAATGTTTCAGGCAGGTGGCACATTTCCCAAGATCAAAAAGGAGAGGAAAACCCATTCAAATCACTTATTGTTTGTCATTGAAAGAAGCACAGGGTGACCTATCCTTGCCAACCGAAATATAGACACGCAAGAAGGTTTGGGCGTTTTGTAGCAGTTCTGGATAAAAATAGCTAGTTAGATCTCTGTGGCTCTTAGAGAAAACAGCAGTGTCTCAGAAAAAGCACCTTTTCCTTAAATTATTGCTTTTGGCAGTGTTGCAATCCATAACTGATAGAAGAAAACATTATCTACAGTTTCAATCTTCCTGCTACTGTCTCTGCCTTCTACAATGCTGAACTCAAACTGGTTTTTTGCACGTCTCCATCTCAGCTCCATGAGAAATGAGGATGCAAATAACATAATGGTTTAATGAGTCCCATTGGCTGCAGATCTGTTGCATAACTTTAAGTTATTAATTCTCTAGCAATTATTTCTCTCTTTAAAATAACATCCTGTTGATACATTACTTCTCACCAGGAGGCATGCAGGAAACATTCTTTTAAAACACTTCAAGTGTGTACAATTAGTAACATAAGGGGAAGAGTCAGGCACGCTCCATCTCAGGTGCACTGTAAAGAACTAGGTATAGTCACATTCATGAGAGTCGTCTTGGTTGTTGCTAATGACTCTTATTACTGTACTGTGTGGAGAAGAACATGGTTATTTACCCTTAGATACATTGTAGTTGGATTAAGGCTGTGAAGTTGGATGGCAACTAGTTTATATTTGCTTTAATATCTTTTAAGTAAAATAATTTTAAAAATGTCGTGAATGCCTGCTATTGTTAATACTGTATGCTAATATTTCTGTGTCTCATATTAATTTACATTGACATTAACAGGAGTATTATGCTCTGTAAATGCAAATAGGACAAATTAATTCAGAAGTTCCCCAGTTTTTTTTCAGAGGTCTTCTAATAGTAGCAGTTTAGATTAAGCAGAAAAAGTCTTAAAAATAGAATAGGCATAATGAAGACCACAAACTAAGAGCCAAATTTAGAGTCTTCATGTACAGTAGATTACTTTTCCACATGAATACAGCATACCCATGCATTGCCTGCTTAGGGCCACTTCTGACCTCTGGTGGATCCTGCTTATTAAAATCCAGTTTATATGAGTTAGATGTGGGTGTAGATAGTGTGGTGGCAACTGTTTCCAACACATGAAAATGAAATATTTAAATTAACTTTTTCAGAGTGGGTAGGGGGTATCTCAAAACAGTTGGGTATTCTTAGTTTGTATGGTGCAATTGCCTGTTCTCCACTGTAATTTCACCTCCATATTAACTGTAGATACTGACTTGACTTTTAGAGTAGCAGTGTCCAATAGAAATTCGATGCTAGCCACACTTATGGTTTTGAATTTTTCTTATTTGCCACATTATAAAAGACGATTAAAAACATACTACGCATACACACTAGCACTTGTCTCTGTTACAAGCAGCACACACACATCCACTGTTGTCTATGTTGTTGTCTCTCTCGCGCTATATCCTAGCCGCGTTAACAAGCTGTATATCAAAGCACACAACCTGTCTTCCAGTACTGCAGTACACCAACATTGCTCATGCATTAGACACAATTCAATAGCCCACTGGTCTTCAAAGTAGGGTGTGTGCACCCCGGGGGGTGCACGAGACCACCCCCAGGGGGTGCACGAGACCCCGCTGCCGATCCCGCCGAACTCGGCAGTGGTCTATTTTTGTATCACCGAAATGCCTCCGCAGAAAGCAGAAGCTTTCTGTTCGGCGGCATTTCAGCGGACATACCCCGGGGGGGCTGCGAGTGGATGCTGCGGCTCAGAAAGGGGCCGCAGCTGAATAAGTTTGAGGACCACTGCTAGCCTATTCGCCGTCTGTGGCAAGTGGCGAACATATTGGACACTGCTGCTTTACAGTAAAATGATTTCCATGGTTCTATAGGAAACTTGTGCTTTTTTTTTTAAAAAAAAAAAAGTACGCTAAAGTTTTTGTAACAGATTTATAGTGATTTAAACATTGCTGGTACATTTAGACCTCAGTCTCACCATCAGATTTATGTGAGCAGAACCCTCTTGAAGTTGGTGAAACTCTGCACAGACTCAAGTCTGCCTGTATAGATCTGATTGGAGCCTTCGGCTTTGAAACAAAGATGTTTTAAATCAGGCTCCCGTCACTTAATTGCCAAATTTTCTGTTTAAAATGTAGGGTTTTTGCTAGAGTATTTGAAGGCCACTTGATGTTATGTGACAAACTAAGAACTTTCAGTCCAGTTCTAAGAGCATGAAGATGCTCTTTTACTGGTCCTTCAGGACTGTGCTGAGGCACATTTCACTGTTACTTGTACTCTGTACTCTCTCTTGGAGTAAACAATGAAGTCAGGCTCTATGTATTTTTCATAAAAAACTTGCATTTATAACATAAAAGTTGACCCATTTTTGTCATTTGTAAAACATTGTCTTGGACTAGCAAATTGCTGAAATAAATCAAGGATTCCATAGCTTGTCAGAGTATAATTTTAGCAATGTATTTATTGGATTAAGATAAGCACACAGTGCAAAGTCACATTTTGTTTGAATTACATAAGATCAGTTTTTATTATAAGATACTCCAAAATATTTGATTGAGAATCCACCTCCAAAACCACAATTTCTCCCAACCCTTGTTCTTCCTCAAAAATACCACTCCCCCCAGAAAAAGAGTTTTTGAGCAAGAGACAAATTGAATGTTGGGCAGACTGGAGCACTTGAGCATCAAGCGAAATCATGCTGGTAGTGTGGTTTGGGCAGGAGCTCATATGTAGCGGTTTGTTTGATTTTTTTTTTTTTTTTTTTAAGACAAATGAAATATTATTGCATTGAAGTTTTAAAGGTAAAAGATGTGCATGCTTATATGAATGAGAATACTTGTTCAAAGTGTTCAATTGCTTAGCACTTTTTGATAGTTTAGAAGCTTTGGCTGCAGGTGTTAAACTGTTAGGCCCCAATTACCAGGTGTGTCCAAAACCTGCCTGGCACAAAATCCAAGATAGAGGAAAAGGTGTCCTTAGTTCACCTGTACTTTGTTGATTTGCATGCCAATTTGGTCCTTGGCAAAGCGGAGAACAGCCTTAGAGATTCCCTAACTTGCACTTTGTTGTCTGTAGCCCACTTTTTTCCTGTAACAGCCCTGGTGCTAGGACTTGGGACTGGGGGGAAGAAGTAAGGAATAGGGCTGTCGATGAGGCATCTGAGAGCTGTTGTGCCAGTTATGTACCATGTGGAGACTGGGAAACTTCCCAGTGACTGATCTGCCAAATTTATTGGCCATAGGGCAATGATGAATTGAGTGCTTAGTCTGTTGGGGAATCTAGTGGTTTGAGCAGTCCAGCATTGTTTCATGAATTGAATTCAGTATGTTTCTCACACTGATAAACTACATTTGTAGGACTAATAATACATCAATAGTGAAAAGAATATAAAACTAATTTTCTATTGCTGATTATATTTTCAAGTGGAAAATTAATCTGAAAGAGCTTCACTTGTTAATTTTCATGTATTTAAAGAGACGAAAAAATACTGCATTTTTATATACAATAGTGTCTTGTTTACATGTTTGAGACTGGGATCAGTGAGTGACCACACCACACATTCCCACCCACCGCAGGTGAGATGTCTTTGGCAATCATAGCAACAAGGATTAGTTTGCAGAGAGTGGCTGCTTCAGTTGTTTTCATGGTTGTTAATTAGTGCTTTCTGTGTCAAGGTTGGTTTTATTGTTATATAAGCTGGTGATGTTGGCCCTTGTGGAATGCAAGCCATGCTGTTGTGAAAAACAGATCCACTGACTACAGAAGGAGAAGATTAGGGGTATGCTGGTAATGTTTAATCTGATGAGTAGTATTAATGAGTCTTCACACTTTGCTCCCTTGAAAAATGCAAATTTAAAAAAGGTCCGAACAGACACATCCTGTGAACCATTTTTATACTAACTTTAAAAATTCATAACTTGCTTCTTTTTAAAGGTGCATTTTTATTTTTAAAAACCCTCTTACTTGAATATTTCATATATTGGCTTCTAGCAGCACACAGTATTCTACCAGATGGTACAACTACCTCAGCTTCTTTCTCCAGCTCTGTGACTTAACTTGTTCTACACACACAAAACACTTCCATTGCTACATAGATCTGCAGAGCAGCAGGTTTTCAGCGTTTGTCCATAAACCATGTTAATTGCTTTAAAATTATTGGTTGCTTCCTTAGCTTGATACATAAGTTCTGAATTAAAATACTTTTCAGGAAAAGATTGAGGAAACCCATCATGTAGTTTAGAATAAAGAAAAACTAGCATCCATATTATGTGCTCTACATGGGAATTGAAAGCGTTACCTGGCATCTTTTATCCAGAGGCCAGTGAGGAAGATATGGGTGACTGGCTCAGTGAAGTGCCAGGGCGGTATCCTGATGAGATGTCCAGACGCTCTCCAGTTCCAGCTGCTGGGAAAGGTGAGAGTACTGGGATTCTTACCAGGGTGCTGCCCGTACTCCCTACTTACGGCCTGACATTTCAAGCTTATAAGTAGCGATTAATGTGAATCACTTTTACACTACTACCTACCCTCTTACTGGCTGTTGGAAGAGAGAAGCTTTGTATCTTTTTAATAGTGATGGTAGATTCTTCTGACTTGTGCAGGAGTAGGTGGATCTCCCATTACCCTAGCCCTCTGACTGTTGCAGGGGAATTAGTCTCTGCTACTTTACCCCTTTCTTAGCTGCCTCTTTTTTTGAAGGTGTGTGGTGGGGACTCTTCTCTGGAGAATTACTTCAGTGCTTGACTTTTGTGTTTCTCATAGCTTTCCCAAGCAACGAAAAAACAAAAGTGACCTAATCTATGTCTGTTTTACTATATCTACTGAGTTCTTAGGGGCAGCTGTGAAACTGGCCAGTGTTTTGTCAATTTCATTTTTGCTGTTCTTTGGGTTGAACTTTTACATTCTTCCTCTAGAGGTACATCTACACTTAGGGTGGCATGTAGTGTACAGACACTGCACGCCCAGCTAGCATGAATATTAACAGCAGTGTAGACAGTGGGCACTGCTCAGGTGAGTAGAGTGTCCTGCATGTCTGAACCTTAGACCATGCACCCTACATGGTGCTCTCTAAGCTCAAGCGGGGTCTCCCACATCTGTAGTGGGAAAAACAGCACTGTAGTGTCCCACTCCCAGCTGCCAAAGTCTTTCCCTCTTCCCTCCCTGCCTCCCCTTGCCGGAGGCATTCACTGTTGCGTATAGCATCACAGTGACTAGTGTGGATGCAGCCTGCCTTTTACTGTAGTGTGTAGCTACACACAGCATTCCATAGGGTACAAGTAGTGCAAGAATTACTTTAAAGGTATTGACTAAAATGAGTACCCATTTCATGACCATTATTTCCTGGCACAATCCACTCCGCAAGCCTATCACAGTCCAAATCTAGAGGAATTGTCCAAGGAAACAAAACAGGCATAAAAATTCAGATTCTGGACAGCTAACATCTATACACTGGAGAAGACAACTACTTATGCATGGGCTAGAAGCAGATAGAAGAAATCAACAGAAATAAAAATTGATGCTTAGCAATGCAAGATTTGTTGCGAACCAACAACAAAATTTCATCAGCAACGATGCATCCAATATAGCCTCCACCCCAGAGACCTGGCTAGATGATGATGTGCGTCCTCTGCTAACCCCCTTTGCCCCACCAGGATACTTGTACATCACAGACTTGGACAGGACAAGAAGGTTGCATAGAGTACAGAACAGAGTAATAAACTCTGCAAAGAATGGTCATTGTACATAGCTGACGAGACCATATACATTTGAGTGCTTCCCAAACTACCTTGATCCGCCCTGTCTGCTCCCACCAACCAATAATCTGTCTGCATTCCCAGAATCTAGTACATTCACTCAGCTAGAAATTCTGGGTACAGTCAAGGAGCTTCGACTCAAGACCTGTGAATCTGACCCAGGCCATTCCTGGCTTTTGAAAGAGAGACATGGACAACTGGCGCCACACTTTAAGAAACGCATCCTAGATGCATCTAGAGTAACCAGCTACTGCCCAGTGTCAAACTTCCCGTTCCTATTAACCAAAGGCCAACTTCAAGTTCATCTAATTGTGTTGAGTCTAGGTCATAAGCATCATTCTGGACTCAGGCCAACATGGAACTGAAACCGCTATAGTGGCACTGATGGATGATCTCCTACTGTCAAAGGGGAAGGGACAGACAATCGTTCTCATCCTTCTGAACCCAACAAATAGTGATGGGCAACCACACCTTCGATACGAAAACCCTCACTTGTGGAGTCTCACAAGGGTCAATTCTGTCTCCAGTTCTATTCAACATCTACGTGCAACCACTCGGTGAACGGGTCATTAGAAATGGATTCCAGTGCTAGCAATATGCAGGTGAAATGCATTTCTACTGCATATGATCACATCACTACTACCAAGATGGCTAGTGCTTTGATCAAATGAGTTCATTGATAGACAGCTGGTTAAAACTGACTAGAGGTTATGTCCTGCTTGCCACTGACCCCATGTCCCTCTCTGGACCCTGGGTGCCCTATTCTCTGGGGTGCTGCACCACTGCAGTATCCCCACAGTCTCACTGGGTCTCCCCTGCCCAGGGAATCCCCACCCACTATCCCCACCTTGCCTCAGCCTATGGGCTACTGCCAGTCACCATTTAGCTCCCTTTCACTGGGGCCAACTGCAGTCTGTATAAGCCAGTCATCATAGGCAAGGAGGGTTTGGCCTGCTGCTTCTGCCTATCCATAGGCTGCACCCTGCAACCCTAGTACTCCTAGACCTCAGACTAGGCCCTGCAGCCTGGGGAGTTGCCAGTCTGGAGCACCCCAGGCCTTTCCCCCAAGCCCTGCTCCACTCTAGGTACCTTCTCAAGCTTCCCCAGCAGCGAGGCCAGTCTGCCTCCACAGCTAGAGGAGGAGACTCTCTGAGTACTAAACTCTGGGCCCTTTTTTCAGGGCCAGCTGGGCCCTAATTGACCCAGTCACAGCTGTGGCTGCTCCGCCCTAGCTGCTTTCTGTTGCAGCCCTCTGCTGGGCTGCCTTCCCCCAGGCACAACCCTTTGCAGGGCTGTTTTAACCCAATTTCTGCTGGAGTGGGGCAGCCACCCCACTACAGGGGGACATCGGTTAAAGAGATATGTGTATCCTTTAAAAATTCTTGTGGGGTTATAGAATACTTTCTGATTCTGCACAAGAATACATTAGTGCAGCATTGTAAAATCATCATAAAAGTTTGGAAATCTAGACATGAAACTTGCTTGGCCACTCTTGCTGTCGTGATGAAAAAGCTAATATCTTGGCTGCATGTCATTTCATAAAGAAAAAGTAATGGGCTCACTTGAATGAGCAAGTAGAATTTTGTAAGTTTGGGCTAAAATCTAGCAAGACTTGAAAAATTCACCGTACTTACTAGTCAAAGGATGCAACACAATGGCACAATTGATGTGCTGTTAACTTCAGTGTCATCCTGGGCATGGAGGGGAGCAGGAGATGTGGTAGTTGAAGGACTGAGTGAAGCACAGCTACCAGCTCTGCTCCTTTTGCCGCAGTCCCAGCTGATGATCCATTTGTTTCTCGCCAGCTGATGCTCTCCTAGTTTGTTGGAGGAGGTTTTGCAGCTTGCAGACAAACCAGCCAAAATGTACCAACATTTTCAGGCCTTCTTTATATGTGACAAAGAGATGTTCCTTACACCCCATTTGGGCTCCATTTCTTTTTCCTTTCACAAGTTATCTTTGAACAATAAGTTTTATTTAAATTGACCTTTTGTGAAGGAATAAAACTCATAGTTCTAAATGTACTGATTATACTACAAATATGGCAAAATTCAAGATGGAGTTGAAAATAATAAAATGTAAGGTGAAATTTTTAAAAAAATATTTTTATATTTCCAGTTTTACTAGTTACAAAGAACTTCGAGTTCTGATGATTATTTTTTCTGAAATGAGAACATGAAGGGCTGCCAAAAATGTTAAAGGGATCTATTTATTTGTACTTATTTCTAGCTGGTACCACTTGCAGAATAAAAGTCCTTTTCTGTAGATCATTTAAATAGTCTGCAACAGTTGTGAATTCTGCTTATGACAAAAACCAGGCATATTCTATTGAAACTGTATTTGCATTTTCCTTTATTCATTCTCTGTTTTTTTCCCTCTGTTTTCTCGATGGTGATCAGATTTTACTTTCAGCCAGAATGTACTTGAACACACTTCACTTACGCTTATTACTCCTTGACCATACATTTTACCATTATAAATAGTTGTAATAGTGTGCTTTGGGGTTTTCTTCCCAAGATGTTATGAAAAATAAGGTATCGGAATATCAGTAGTGCAGTGATACAGTTGGTCAGATCGTGGATGATTTTTCAGTTAAATGCAGTTATTCCTCAGTTTTCCAAGGTGTGTTTGATTAATTAGCAGGACTGAAGTGGTTAACAAGAAAGGATCTGACTTCAGTTAGCGAACTCTATTTGAGATATCCTGGAGAATGAACTAGACCAGCCGTTCTCAAACTGGGGGTCGCCGAGGGTTCCCAGGGGGGTTGCTAGCTCCCGGCGCCGCTGAAAAACCGACAAATGAATTACTTCCACATTCGGCGGCTTTTCGGTGGACATACCGAGCGCTCAATTCGGCTGCAGTCGGGAGTGCTCAGCATGTCCGCTGAAAAGCCGCCGGATGCGGAAGTAATTCATTTGGCGGCTTTTCGGCGGACATACAAGGGTCCACCGTGGCATCTGATCAGCGCAAGAGGGATCGTGGTTCTCACAAGTTGGAGTACCGCTGAACTAGACTATAGCCTTAGCTTATGTCTGTTTGGGATGGCTTTTTATTTTTATTAAAGGGCTTTAGAGGGTGAGAAACATCTTCTCTCTTTCTAGGTACAGAATCTATGGAGTTTCATTAAAGAGAAAAATATGTGGCCTTTTAGAAGTGAAAATAGCTATTTTCCCCAGCAGTATTTTGCTGAAAAGTATTTTTTGTTTCTGAGGAAAATGTTAGACACTCAAAATTTTTATCAGAGTCATGTAGCAGAAGTGCTTATTTGGCACATCTCTCTCTTTAAAGCATTACCTGTGCAGGGGATTTATAGCCCTTGGTCGTAGACTGCTAGCCTAGCTGAACTACCACAAGCCCCTAGCACGGACAAGGAAAGCCACTGTAAATCACCACTTGCACTGGTACACTTTACTTTGGTATCAAGCAGGGAGCTCAAGCATAAGTGCAAATCAGTGGCTTTGTGAAGCCACATTGTGGGTTGACCTTCAAGGGCTGTAATCAGAACAAATGCCCAGTGTAGACAAGACATTAGTAGGACCCAGAGATGGTGTTTAGCATTTTAGTATTATCTCAAATTACTAAGAAAAATTCTTGTCTTCATGTAACTTTCTTTACTGATGAACCTTTGTTCACATCATGCAGTTATGGTCTTCAAGTGTCTCCTTTCTCTGAAAATTTTTTGCCTATTGTTTTTACAAATAACATTTAAGATTGGAACCAAAATAATAGAATTTTTTCCTGATTTTTTTCCTTGTGCCTGTGGCTTAAATGTGTGAATATTCAGGTTTTTTGTTTCCTCATTTTTTTTATTTTTAAAAAATTATAGATTGTCTTGATCAATTTTGGGTACTTTAATACTCTTAGGGCTTGGTTACACTGGCACTTTATAGCGCTATAAAGCCCCCACGAGCGTTATAACCTCCTCCCCGTCCACATTGGCAAGGCACGTAGAACGCTATAACCGCGGAGTTATAGCGCTCCTGGTAATCCACCTCCGCATGGGGAATAAGGGCTGTAGCGCAGCTGCTGTAGCGCTACAGCAAGAATGTGGACACCCACTGCGCTACAAGTGATCTCTTGAGATGCCTAGAGCCATTTAAAGCAATTGATGGTCTGTTCCCTTTGTTTTGAACTCGGCTGGAGGAATGCGGAAGTACCTTTTTAGAGTTTCTCTCTTAACTCAGCAGATAAGCAATGCAAATGTTTAAGGAGGGAGCCTGTGTGAAAACAAAGCCTTCTGTGAATGGAGGCTCGCTGACAGGCTTTCAGAAGAACGAAAAAAACACTGTCTCTCTCCCTCCACATACACACAACGCGTCCCCCCTCACCCCCCTTCGTTTAAAAAGCACGTTGCACCCAGCTAAATGCAGGGATACCTGCCCTAATGCGCTGCTCTTAATGCCGCATTAAGTGCCCCAAATGTGGCCATGCTATACCGCCGGCGCGTTTGAGTGTGGACATACAATAGCGCTATACATATTACTGTATAAGGGGACCGCTATAACCAATAGCGCTATAATCTTGTAAGTGTAACCATACCCTTAGTACACCAGACCCTTGCTATAGCCTGGGGCTTGGGATCCATGTGCGGTCCAATGGTAATGCAGGGGAGGCGTTGCCATGGATCCCAATTTAATTATTTAAATTTGGGATCCATGGCAACAGCCGTGCTGTATGTGAACCCGCACTATAGTGACGCGGGCTATAGCGAGAGTCTGGTGTACTTATTTAGTTTTATACCATTTGTGCTGTGAAGATTTGATTTAATAAAAGCTTAGATTCTGAAAATCTTGTATATAAATGATTTATTTGGGGAAATTTTTAATTCCTTCCCCTCCACTATCTGGATAAATGCTATCATCTCTATAGGAGGTAATACTTAAGTAAAAGTTGTTTTATGTTTGTTTCATCAGATGAATGTTAGGAGTCCGTTCACAAACAATTCCTATGGAAATAATGGCATATTTCCTTTAAAAACCCTCAGTTTAAATTGAAGTCCACTTTGTGTGCTCTTTAGAATATTTGTCAGAAATATTTGTCAAAAACTGTGGGATTGCTTCTATTTCTCTTTTGAAGTGGTGGTTGAAAAATGTTTATTGAATCAAAATTACAAAAGTAAATACGGCTTGGATTTCTGCCATAACACATTTTACAAGATGAAATGTGATGGAGAATATCTTTTCCTGACCACTTCTTGGCCTTATCTTTACAACTTCGTTTCCTTTTCTCCTTTCAGCAAAAGTTTGCATGTACAGAGGAGTTTTGTGGCTTAATAGCTCATTCTGCATATCCAGCCCCGCTTTTTATTTCTAATACTGGTTGCTTGCGTTTTGATAGTGATCTTGCTCATTAACTTTTGTTGAACACCCACTAGTAGGGCATATTTGGGTAGAGAATTTGGATGGTAGAAGCTATGGTATTCGGTGCTAGACTTTGTATATTTTTCAAACTTCTTCCGCAAATCTCTAGTTGCCTCCTGATTGACTTATGAATGTTCTGACTTATGAGTTCCACCCAGAGCCCTACATTGTAACTACTTAACCCTATAGAATAATTATTTGGATTGTAATGTCTTTCGGTTGGGGACTGTCTGGGATATATACAAAATTGTGTGCTAGCTCTGTTACAATACATTAAACTTAGGAGTAAGCATTCAGGTGGCAATGGTTATGATACATTTCAATAGTAACTTTTACAGACCACTGATAACTTAAAGCTTTTTAAATAGCTGATCAGCCATAATGGCCTTTCACTTCATTTTTAAGATAAATTTCAAATATATTTTCTCAGCAATACAGTTGGAGCCTTTTGGTGTGCGGTGATAATATCTAGGTTCTGTGAATTTATTTTATTGGATGAGAAATTTAAAAAGGGCCACATCTAAGCTATCTCTGTGTTCAGCCAAGATGGAGGCTGAGCGTATTCAACCAGTGGATGTGAGCTAGCTCTTATAGAAAAAAGAATAATGCTACAGATCAAAAGTAGATTCTGTGGATATGGGAGCTGACCCAAAGACAGGGCTTGGAAAACAGTTTCTGGGGAAGCAAGAGTGAAGGAGTTGGTAGCTTGACAGCAAGCTGTGTGGACAGGCTGGACAGAGTGGTCAGGGAGGGCACTGCTTTCAAGAGATGAGTGCTATTCACTTTCTTGTTTTTTATCTGTGACTCAGTTGAGAATCCTTAAGGATACTGTTGCATAAGTCATTTCTCTGACATCGGTCCTCAGAGGAAAAAAACTCTCTAACCTCTAAGAAAAGGTGCTGAAAGGTAAAGCATTTCTGTAATCTGCACCCCTCCCAGTCTAAATTCTGGGGGATGGACAATGCTATCCTCTCCCAATACCATTAAGCTTTGATGAATGAAAATAAGGTGAGAAACACAAAGATTAAGGAGGAGGTGAGAACTGGGAATGGTGTTGGTCAAAATATACCAGAGCTTAAATAGTATAAAGCATTATTTGACTTTTGGGCTTTATTTATGTGATAAGTGTTGGTACAACTGGAATCATTAATCAGACTGACTGCACCATGTTGCCTATTGAGGTCAAATCATCCTACAGTGGCTTAGGGCTAAACATTTTAGCAGAGAAGTCAGAGCAGGGTTTGCTAGCTATGCAGTTGTTTTCACTGGTAAGCACCTTTACTATCTATCAGAAGATCTTATGCTGCTCACCATGAATGTAGTATTATGAACACCTTCCATATAAAATTGATTAGCAATAGCAAAGTATGTAATGAACTTAATGGAATCTCTGGATTTTTTCTTGAGATATAAAAAGTTGTAAGATTTCTTTGTTTTAAGATGGGCGAAGGGGACAAGTAGAAGGGGTGTTTATGGTACATTTAGTGTGGAAAGAGTTTGTTAAAATCAAAAGTTCTTCAGCCTTTTCTAAAGATAGAAAAACTCCAATTTCACCTGATCCCCTCTGGAACTTTGTTCCACAGCCAGATACTCTCAGATGAAAAGGTTTTGTCCCCTAGCTGTTTATGCTTTGTCCTGGACTTCATGATCTGCTTTGTCTCAAAAGAGTCCATCTTCCTTGGCAAGTCATAGATTGAATAGAGCATTCTTGTGGGGGAGAAAATACCAAAGAAGCCCACCAGAGTAGCTTTAACTTCAAAAGGAGGAACTACACAAAAATAAGAGAGCTAGTTAAATGAAAATTAAAAGGAACAGTCACAGGAGTGAAATGTCTGCAGGCTGCATGGAAGCTTAAAAAGAAACATTATAGAGGCTCAAGTTAAATGCATGCCCCAAATAAAAAATATAGTGAGAGGACTTAAAAAAAAAAAAAAAAAAAAGTCACTATGTAGAAACAATAGAGTAAAAGAGGTGATTTGAGGCAAAAAGTCATCTTTAAAAATTTGGAATTTTCAAATCCTACCAAGGAAAGGAGTATAAACTCTGGCAAGTCAAGTGTAAAAGTGTAATTAGGCAGGCCAAAAAAGAGTTTGAAGAACAGCTAGCAAAAGACTCAAAAACTAACAGCAAAATATTTTACATCAGGAGCTGGGAGCTTGCCAAATAGCCAGTGTGGCCAATAGACAAACAAGGTGCTAAAGGTCCACTGTTTTGAGTATGGAGATATTGCCTGTATCCATGGCTATGTGGTGGTTGTCCTTCAATGCTGCTAGAGCTGTCTCTGCTGGGGTCTCTCAGGCATCCAGGAATTGGCTGATGTCAAATGTTGTAGAAGGTTGGTGGTTACTGCTTTGTCAATTATTTTACCCAGAATAGGAGACTGGAGACAGGATGGTAGCTGGAGATCTCTCCTTGACTGAGTGATGGCTTTTTGAGGCTTGTGCAGGTTATTGTCTCTTTCAAGAAGTTTGGTAAGAGTACTTCATAGAAGGTGGTGTATCCTTTACTAGTGGGCATAGTACTTCACTGTCTTTCACTGCCCAGTAGGCACATGGATCTGTTTCACAAGTTCTAATATGCTTCATGGCTTCTTGAGTTTCTGCAAGTGTTACGGGACTGAACTCTGTCATGGGAAGTGAGATAGGTAATGCAGTCTGGTCAGCATCCAAGGTCTTGGTTGTTTAGTTGGTTTAATGTGCAGAATAGCTCTGTCTGCTGTGATTCTGCTGCATTGATGGGAGAAGAGTAGACGACACTTTCTGCCTCCTTTACTGCATTAGTGTAATTCTGTATGAATTGTTTGTGCTGTTGGTGGATGTACATCCTGCAAGATATTCTGAACCATACTTTAATGGCTGCCATGCTTCCACAGCCCTCTTCTCTGTGCTCCAGGACAAACATTGCTTCAAGTGGCTTTACAGCTTTATTATTCAAACATCTCTTCTCTTCACAGTGACAGAGTAGCGATTAGAACAGGGATCAGCAACCTTTCAGAAGTGGTGGGCCAAGTCTTCATTTACTCACTCTAATTTAAGGTTTTGCGTGCCAGTAATACATTTTAATGTTCTTATAAGGTCTCCTTCTATAAGTCTATAATATATAACTAAACTATTGCTGTATGTAAAGTAAATAAGGTTTTAAAAATGTTTAAAAAGCTTCACTTAAATTAAAATGGAAAGCCCCTCAGACTAGTGGCCAGGACCCAGGTAGTGTGAGTGCCACTGAAAATCCGTTCGCCTGCTGCCTTTGGCACTCATGCCATAGGTTGCCTACTCATGCCATAGGTTGCCTGGATTAGAAGATTTTTGATTCCTGGAAACCTGGAGCATCACAGCACTCAGTTCTTCAGCCTTATTTCTCACCTTCAACTCAACTCAATAGCGGACTTTCTGTGCTGAAGCTGGGGCATACCATGGTTCTTAGTGCTCCAGTTCTCACTAGCTCTTGTGAGGAAAGATGAGTAGTGAATGTTTCTCTCAGGTCCTTATTCCAAAACATGAGATTTCAGTTGTCAGAGTCCCCCCTCTGTATCCCCCGCTTTGCCTAAAAAAAGAAGACGCCAGGAATGTTTTCTGGAGCAGGGATTTACCTTGAGTTGCAATCCGTAGTCTGCTCATGACACCTTTTCTTTTTCCTTTCTCAAACAAATGTGCTCATTTCCATCCTTCATCCTCTGACTCCTCTTTCCAGCCTCTAGGACAAGAAAGAATTCCAAGAGGACCATTGTAATTGGTCTTTGGTGGTGATTTAACAAGGATGATGATGATGAAACAATGTTCACTGCTTCGTTATATCTCCTTGCAATTGTATGCAGGTAGAAAATAGTTTTAATATGCTTAATAAGGCTTCTTAGTAATAGTATTTTATCTCTGATTAAGGAAGTTATTGGCTTCTTTAGTGCAATCAGTGTCACAATTTGTCATGATCTCTGTATTTTTCTTGGCCTCAGAGATATGTGTTTCTAATATGGAAAATATTAGTGTCCTAGGTTGTTACATACAAACTGTTCAGAAATGCTGGGTACAGAAGGCATAATAACTTTATTTTGAATTTGTTTGGACCCTACATAAATTATAATCTTTATTAGGAAATATTGGATAGCCTATTGTAATACCCTAAAAGGAGTTGCTGCAGTTTTGCATAGGAGGCAGTAGTAGAAATTTATCCCTGGGATGTACAGGGCTGTCACAAACTTGGCATATTTTTTTGTTACTCAGGCCAGTATCTTTTTCATGAGCATGCAGTTTGCAAGTTACATAGTATATAATATTTTATTATTTATTTGTATTAGTATAGTGTTAGGGTATCCAATCATGGTCCAGGACCTTGTTGTTCTAGGTGCTGTTTGAACACAGAACAAAGAGAAGGCCCTTGCCTGAGGGGGCTTACAGTCTAATCTATCAAAAGTATTTTTCTCTTCGTACCAAATAATTGAGTGTATTGGTGCCATTTCATAAAATTCCAGTATCTTAAAAAAAAAAAAAAAAAAAAAAAGAGTTAAAAATGTGTTTGTTGCTTTTTTTTTTTTAACCAGTGAGAGTTTGTAGTTTTTCCCCTTGAAATTTTTTTTCATTGTTATCTGAATGCTGCTTTGATACCAAGGTCTCTTGTCCACTTTGTGTGCTGCAGCTGCAGACACTTTTGATGCTCATGAATGTGGCAGTTTTGAAGAAAAATTGAATCTATTGAGGGGGTGAGAGAGAGAAAAGGGAACCCTAATATAATTTCAGGATTTTTTTCAGGATATTGTTTCTCTAATAGAATTTGAGATCTAGGAATTTTAAAGGATGATTAGTCTATTTTAATCTAAGGGTATGGTTACACTTACAAAATTATAGCGCTATTGCTTATAGCGCTCGCCTTATACAGCAATAATAATAGCGCTATTGTATGTCCACACTGAGCTGCTCCAGCGCTATAGCATGGCCACATTTGCGGCACTTAATACGGCATTAAGAGCAGCGCATTAGGGCAGGTATCCCACAGTACACCTCTTCCTGATCTGGCGCAATGGCTTGTGGTAGGGGGGGCGTCACTTGCGGGGCATTCTATATCCTGTTTGAACTACCCATGAGGCTTTTTGGCATATCCCAGCAATCCCTGTGTTTCCTTCCACCTCCGGCGCCATCTTTCAAGGGTTTCAGCAAGGCACGCTCCGTCTTCCATTGTCGAGTGCTGCAATGAATCCAGAACTGCTGAGGGACATGCTGACGACTGTCGCCAGCACATCTCTGTGTGCAGTGGAGTTATTCCTTGACATGCAGGATGACAGTGATGATTCTGAAGACGAGATCGAAGCGGTGAATGCATTCGACACAAAGCTGCTTGTCTCATTAACGGACATGCTCACGGCTGTTGAACGCCGCTTCTGGGCACGGGAAACGAGCACAGAGTGGTGGGATCGCATCGTCATGCAAGTCTGGGACGACGAGCAGTGGCTGCAAAACTTTCGAATGAGAAAAGCCACTTTCATGGGACTGTGTGCTGAACTCGCCCCTGCCCTGCGGCGCAAGGACACCAGACTGAGAGCTGCCCTCCCGGTAGAGAAGCGGGTGGCTATCGCGATCTGGAAGCTGGCTACCCCAGACAGCTACCGATCGGTGGCCAACCAGTTTGGGGTTGGAAAGTCGACCGTTGGAGTTGTGCTGATGCAAGTGTGCAGGGCCATTAATCGCATCCTGCTACGAAAAATCGTGACTCTGGATAACGTGCATGACATCGTGGCTGGCTTTGAAGAAATGGGTTTCCCTAACTGTGGTGGGGCGATAGATGGGACCCATATACCCATTCTCGCGCCTGCCCACCTAGCTGAGGAGTACGTTAACCGAAAGGGGTACTTCTCCATGGTTCTCCAGGCGCTTGTGGATCACCGTGGGCGTTTTACTGACATTAACGCTGGCTGGTCTGGAAAGGTGCATGACGCACGCATCTTCCGCAACACCGGCCTGTTCATGAAGCTGCAAGCCGGGACTTTTTTCCCAGACCAGAGGATCCCCGTGGGGGAAGTGGAAATGCCCATAGTGATTCTTGGTGACCCTGCTTACCCTTTAATGCCCTGGCTCATGAAACCGTACACAGGGAGCCTGGACAGCAGTCAGGAAAGGTTCAACTACAGGCTTAGCCGTTGTCGAATGACTGTGGAGTGTGCTTTTGGGCGTCTCAAGGCGCGCTGGCGCTGTCTTTATGGGAGGCTAGATTTGGCCGAGGGTAGTATCTCCGCGGTTATTTCCGCATGCTGTGCCCTTCATAATCTTTGTGAGCGGAAGGGCGAAGGCTTCACCCAGGCATGGTCCTCTGAGGTTCAACGCCTGGAGGCCACATATGCCCAGCCAGAGAGCAGGGTTCATGGAGGGGACCAGCGCGAGGCTGTTAGGATCAGGGAAGCCTTGAGGGAGCATTTTGAGGCTGAAAGCCAGTTCTAAAGTGAGGTGCAGATGGAGGGAGGGAGGGAGCATTCTTTTAACAGGAACAGGCATTTGCTTTTCTGTAGCCTGTAATAATGTATGTACACTTAATAAAAAAAACCCATTTATTAAGAAGACAATTCATTTATTAAGAAGACAATTCATTTATTGAACAGGTACTTCGGTTGCTGAAAGAAAATATTGTGATGCATGTGAGGGGGAAGGCAGGGGAGGTGCAATGGGGGTGTCGTGGGGTCAGTCAGAGATCGGAGTATGTCCGGGTCTCTGAGTCTCCAGTGCCCTCACAGTGGCCATGTCCCCCGAACCCCATTTGCGGTGGCCAGTAAGGCATGTTATTAGGGGTAGACTGCAGTGGATAATGGTCTGGGGTCTGGGGGTTGTCCGGTGAAGACAGAGGGGTTGGAGGCAGCTGTGGATGGTGATAACCATTTGGCTGATGATACTGGCCTGGAGGGTACAGAGGCAAAGAAGGGGAAGGGAGTTGGGGCAAACGGTAATTGGGGTGGTGGGTGCGGAGCTTCTCCTCCTGAAGGGTGACAAGCCGCTGCATAGTCTGCAATTGAAGCTGCAGTAATGAGAGCAGCTCGTCGGTGCTTTTCCGGCGGTGAATCGCGTTCTCCTTCCGCGCCTTCTCCCTCAACTTGCTCTCATTCTCCCTCCACCTCTGTGCAACTCGATTCTCCGTTACAGCCTGTTGCATTACTTGCTGTACAAGATCCTCTTTGCTCCTTCGTGGCCGCTTCCTCAGTCGCCTGAGCCTCTCAGCTGTTGATAAGAGCGATGGCGAAGGGGTGAAGGACGACCCTTCTAAAATAAAAAGATACATTTCACAGTGGTTCCCTTGTAAAGAGCAGACATGCCTATCATTCCCCCGCATTCCCCGTTTGCCTGTCCCGCAGACAGCACAGATACAGCAACGGAGCCACTGCCATGGTGAGTGGACTCCAGAGGCAAGGGAAATGATTTTTTCCCTGCCCTGAAAAGCTGTGGCGGGGGAGGGGGTGGGGAGTGCCGGTACGTTGCAGGAGCCACAGTGTGAGCAGCAGGCAGGGGGAAGGATTTCTTCCCTGCCCTGAAAAGCTGTGGCGGGGGTGGGGGGGTGTGTGGAGTGCCGGGAAGTGGCAGGAGCCCTACTCTGAACACTGTTCCAACATTCTCCGTAGGTGTTTGTCCTGGAAGATATCTCGTTGCTTCGAGTCACTGAGGAGCAAAGGGAAGGGATTTTATTAAGATGCGGCTTCCGCCCAGGGCCATATGCAGCGTGCCTATGTGCAGCAATGCTCCCCCCACCCATTGTAGCACAGTGGCAGGGACTAGTGACCGGGACCGGGACGGGGACCACGCTGGCTCTCCCGGGAAACCTGCGCAGGCGCATTGCAAGTGCTCTTATTGAGACCTTTGAAGAGATTACTGATGATGACTACCGCGAGGTGATAGACTACATCAATGCACTATTCCACATGTAGGCAAGCATGCAAGCATCCCCTTCCACCCCAAGCTGCCTGCCTTCCCCATAGAAAAGCAGCTTTACCGCCGCAATGCACTGCTGAGCTGGCCCCTGCAACCGCCGGACGCTGTGGCTGGCCGCCCTCCTCCTAGCTTTAGAGGAGAGCTCCTGGCTGCATGCCCCCCTGCCCTCCTCCTGGCTTGAACAGAGCACCAGGTGGAATGCCCCCCTCATCCCTTTCCACCCCAAGCTGCCAGCCTTCCCCGTAGAAAAGCAGCTTTACCTCCGCAATCCGCTGCTGAGCTGGCCCCTGCAACCGCCGGACGCTGTGGCTGGCTGCCCTCCTGGGTTGAGAAGAGCTCCTGGCTGCATGCGTCCAGGGACTCCTCCGTGCCCTGGATCGCTGCTGCCTCGTCCTCATCCTCCTCCTCCTCTTCATCCTCCTGCTCTTCGTCCTCCTCCTCACCCCCCCCCTTCACTGGTGGGCTGGGAAGTGTCCGTGGTGGTCGATGGAGTGACCGTGGGATCACCACTAAGTATCGCGTGCAGCTCCTTATAAAATCTGCAAGTCACCGGGGCTGCCCCTGAGCGGCCGTTTGCCTCGCGGGCTTTGCGATACGCATTCCTAAGCTCCTTTACCTTAACACGGCACTGCAGAGTGTCCCGCTCATGGCCTCTTTCTGCCAAGGCCCGTGATATCTGCCCATAGGTGTCAAAATTCCTGCGGCTAGACCGCAGCTGAGACTGAACAGCCTCTTCCCCCCAGCAGCTGATGAGGTCCAGCACCTCACTATTGCTCCATGCTGGGGATCGCCTATTGCGAGGAGGCATGGCACGTGGAGTCATGATGATCAATCAGAATGATCACCTGCAACGATTCCCTGAGACCACGCCACGCAATCAATCAGATCAATGAGAATGATCACTTGCAAGGATTCCCTGAGAGCACGCCACGCTTGGCTGGAGCAAACAGGAAGGGGATTTTCAAATTTCCCTGGAACTTTAAAGGGCGGGTCTGACGTGTGGTCACCTGAGGACAGGACAAAAGAGTTTGCAAGTGATGACCAGAGTGGCTCGAACGGGAATTATGGGACAGGCTGGAGGCCAATTAATACGCAGTGGGTGTCCACATTCTTCCTGTAGCGCTACAGCAGGTGCGCTACAGCCCTTATTCCCCATGAGGAGGTGGATTTATAACAGCGCTATAACTCCGCGGTTATAGCGCTATTAGTGCCTTGCCAGTGTGGACGGAGAGTAGGTTATAGCGCTCGTAGCGGCTTTATAGCGCTATAAAGTGCCAGTGTAACCATGGCCTAAGGCTGCTACATACTGACATGAATATTACTTAAAATTATCATTGATCTGGAATCTTCAGCAAGAACCAGGACATTCATTTTCTTTGCAACTCCTTTCTTGACATTAATATAATTGTATATGTCTTGCAGGGGTATTTATTTGGTATAGGTTTTTTAGTGGTTTTAATAATTAGTTAAAATCTATTATTATAGATACCACATGATCATACGTCTTAGCTTATTGAATACTCAAAGTATTAAAGCAGAACTAATAACATTATATTTTCTCTTGTCATTAACATTGGATTGAATCACAGTTACAGATCATTGGATTTGTAAGCCTGGTGTCCGTACTTTTGAGGCAGGGTACTTGGTAAATCAGAGACCTCTCAGTCTCCTCACAACGCATCTCTTCGTGGATCACGTCCTGTATTCGCGCTTGTTACGACCTGGCTGGCGACCCGGCCACACCCTTCACTGCCCACTCCACTAGGGCTCAGGCCTCGTCGGCGGCTTTCCTGGCACAGGTCCCCATACAGGAGATCTGTAGAGCTGCCACTTGGTCGTCAGTGCATACTTTTGCCTCTCACTACTCGCAGCAATCCAGAGATGGTGCGGCATTTGGTACAGCTATACTACACTCAGCAATAGCTCACTCCAACTCCCACTGCCTAGATATGGCTTGGGAGTCACCCAATTGGAATTGATATGAGCAAGCACTTGAAGAAGAAAAGATGATTACTCACCTTTGTAACTGTTCTTCCAGATGTGTTGCTCATATCCATTCCAAACCCTCCCTCCCTTCCTTCCTCTGTGTCGGATTAGCCAGTAAGAAGGAACTGGGGGGGCACTTGGTCGGCTGGGTTATACATCTAGTGCCATAAAGGCATGACTCCACGAGATGCCACAGCCAACCCACTGGGTGTTGATAGGGTAAAAAAGTTCTCTGATCGTGCACACGGCACGCACACACTTAATTAGAATGGATATGAGCAATACATCTCGAATAACAGTTACAAAGGCGAGTAACCGTTTTTTCTATTTATTTAATACTTTATTTTGTAACTTTAATCAGTACATTGTGGTCAGGTCGATCAGTTTGATTAGTTGGCAATGGCAGAGATTTCATTTGGTACGATACAAATGTGTTCTAAAAAATACACAAAAAACTGGGGGGTCCAGGTCCCTTGCATTTGTAGATAGTCCTGGTGGGATCACCAACATCTGCCTGATGTGTCCATAATTAGTCATTGTCAGGTAGGGAGCAGAGAATAATACCTCCTCCATGCACTTTTCTGAGTTCCTTCTACTATCTCAATAGTTCTGAGATAACACAAGGTGCAAACATGAACTCCTTGTTCACCTGGTGTTTCGGTGGGGAATAGTCTAGGTTTAACAAACAAAGAAAAGCTAGCACTGCCACTTTTCAGTTAGTGGTGTGATTATTCTTATTTTGTGAGGATAGAGATATTTATTAGGAGTAATTAATAATCTTTTTGAAGCATATTGCTGAAGTATGGACTTGCATAGTGAATTTCAGTGCAGAATATAATTACTCTGTTTTAAAATTTTAGATTGAAGTGAATTGACCACCTCCCTTTAATTTGGAATATGTTCAAGTCTGAGTTTTGTCTGCAGAACAAATTGTCTGGGAAGTACAAGGAAGCTCCACACTTAGTTTTCCTGACTCTTAAATCTTGCTAGGAGTCAAAAATATACTCCCTGGAAAAAAGTTCATTCTTTTTTAATATTCTTGCACAGTTAAGTATTGAGAATCAAGAAATGACCAAGTCAAGGTATCATAACAATGTTAACTTTGTCCACTTGTATCTCTATAGTATAATAGTATGTGACTTTAGTATGTAAACTTCCTTGATACTTGAATACTGTGAAACCTTAATTTTCTTTTAAAGCAGATTTTTCTAAAGAATTTCTTAGCTATTTTTAAAAAGAAAAGAAATAGTTAAAATAAAAAGAAGAGCTTAACTCTGCACAATTTTGACCTTCTGGTGATTTTAAGTAAGAGAGAAAACCAGCACATCTAAATTCCAATATGTGTGTAACTGGTTGGGGAGACTGAACCAAAATGGTCTGTAGTACATACCTTAGGAAAACTAGTTGAGAGTCCTGAGAATTTGTGTGTGTGCCAGGAATTGTGGATCTTCTGAAGCATGCTAGAGGAGGACAAGTGTTTTCAGCACCAACTTTGGAAGTGGGATTGCCATATTTGTCTCAACGCCCCTCCCACCTCTCCTCAGAGTTAGTGCCTACAATGTTATAAACACTTTTTTCTCTCTTCCCCCTCCCGTAGGCTGGGAGGCAGGAGGAAACAGGATGAAGATGGGACACAGAATGTTTAAAAATTATGCTGCTGCCCTTTGGTAGTGACTTCTCTTCCATGAGCAGCCTGAAGGGAGAGGGGAGGATCCAACCTTTAATGATGCATTGTTCTCCTGCCATTGGAGTAGATGATAGAACTAAGGAAGGCAGTCTCATTCAGCAAAGCATAACAGATATGACATTGCAGCAATTGATGCAGTGCTCTGGAGGATATAGCTGTCGTCCATAAGCAACCATAATGCAATTAAATGAGAGTTGTGGTATGTGAGCGGAGGATAAGGAGAAGGGATATTTATCTAGTAGTGAGTTAATGGGAGATATGCAAAGGAATAAGGTTCATGATCACACAAACTTTAGTTGAAATTTTATCCTGGTGGAATGAGTGGAATGTGAAGGGGGGCGGATACTTCAGAGTGAGGATATAATCACTTTTTCTTTTTTCTGGGACTCTTATTTTATCATACAGTTTTAAATGCAGTGAAATTAACATGTTGAATGCCCTTTCCTCTCATGGAAAAATTACTAGTTAATTTCTTTAGACACCTTTTATTTTTTCATGGCAGTCCTCATTGAAGTATAAGTATATTTTGGAATTCACATTATTGCTTCACATCTGACCCTCTCATGGTAGAAGAGAGCATTGTTCCACTCATTCCTCATTAACCTAACACATGGTGACTTTAAAAAACTGTGTTGTGTTTTTTTTGCTTTCAGACATGTATAAAGTAAGCGCTTGCTCTCCTATCTGTTTCTGTTAGGTCACAGATTTTGAGGTACACTTCAATGTTTTATAAAGTTGGACAACAAAAACTCCAAACAACTGAAAAAGCTGTATAGTTTTGTTGTCCTACTTTAATTTATCTACTCGATATCCTTTCTCACCGCATCTCTCTGGAAATGACATTAATTTTAATCTTCAAGGTTTTTTTTGATAGCAATTTAGTATCCATTAATCACACTCAGATAGTGCTTTTGTCTTTTCTGATGAGAGCGTAGTTAGAGGAGGTTCAGAGAAATAGTAGTGTGGGTACCAGAGATGATAGTTGTATTAAATGGATTAATCTAAACACTATGTGATTTTTTTTTTTCACTTTTAGTGTGACTAAGTCTATTACAAATCCTTATTTCATATTACTGGTTGGTGGCAGTATAGTATGCTCTTATCCTTCTCTAGCAAATAACGTTTTTTTCAAGACTGGCCTGTCACTCAAAACAAGTTGAATTTTTGTAAATATACCTGTATATTTTCCTAGTGATTGTAGGAGTCTCTTTACATATAATGTAGATTGTGGAAATCGGTGTCTTACTATGTGAAACTCTTTTTTCTGTTCTAGACTTAAATTTATTTGTATTTTGCCCCCCCGTCTCCTCTCCCTTGTTAGATGAGGGGCCATTTGGCACCCAATCCGCTAAACACTAGCACACTTGAGTTACTTTACCCTCAAGTAGTCCCAATGAGCTGATAATTACAACTTTTTCATTATATTGCTTTCTTGAATACACTGTTATGCCTTGTGACAAATGGAATTTTTGCATTTTTTATCAAATGAACTGTGTACCAACAATGAAATTGCCGATTCAAATTTATTTATTGTAAAAATGAAACTTTATTTATTTACTTTATTTAGTAATCACATGATATATAATTGTGAATGATATTGTATGGACTTGTATTTTGTTTGAAGCACACAAGTGTTGCATCGTTATAAGTAAGTATTGCATCATTATAATTAAGGTTAGGCTAGTCCAAATTCAACAGTAATTACATAGTGAGTAATGGCATTGCTGCAGTAAACATTTGGATGAAATTGGTGGAGCAAATTTAAAAAAATGCTAAATAACTTTTAAAAAAATTGATATAAATAAGATTGAGGCTTAAATTATGTGATAATTTGTGCTATTGGAATTGTAGATATATAATGAACTAGACTATTTTATAAACAAACCTAATATTTCAGTGTGACTGCTTGTAGTATATTTGCGCAGCTCCACTAATTAGGTGAATGGCCTCACATTCTTTTGTGTTCGGCCGCCCAGGCGTGCACCTTATAAGCAACTATCCGCGGACCACCTGAATGGAGCTCCTGGATCACTGGTGGTCCACAAACCACACTTTGAGAACCTCTGTTTTAGACTAATCCAACATTTGTGTCTGGTTTTCTTGGGTTTGTTATTACATTCAGCGTTGTAAACAGCGTGACCTATTTTTCCTGGTTATTATAACACTTTATGAACATTCACTTTTTTTCTTTTTTTTACATTTAAGCGCACAGTAAGGGTACACTTTGTAGGTACAGTAGTCACAATAATTCGAAGTAGAAAACGCTGGCCAAAAGGGCTAATGAATCCTTGGGATGCATAAATAAATATTGTGAATAAGTGTAGCAAGGTTATTTTACCTGTGTATTTGGACGGGTGTGACCTCTTCTGGAATACTGTGTCTGGTAGTCGTGCCCACAATTCAGGAAGGGTGTTAATAAATTGAAGAGGGTTCAGAGAAGAGTCACAAGAATGACAGAAGGATTAGAAAACATGTCTTACAGTGATAGACGTAAGGAGCTCAATCTATTTAGCTTAACAGTGAGAAAATTAAGGGGTGATTTGAGTAGTTTGTAAGTACTTGTGTGGAGGACAGATATTTAATAGTGGGCTCTTCAATCTAACAGAGAAAGGCATAACATGATTCAATGAGCATAAGTGGAAACGAGGCAAATTCAGACTGGAAATAAGGTGTGAATTTTTAAAGGTGAAAATAAATAACCAGTGGAACAGCTTACACAGGGGTTATGGGGGATTCTCCATCACTGACAATTTTTAAATCAAGATAATAACTTTTAGAAAAAAGTCTATCCTAGGAATTATTTTGGGGAAGTTCTGTGGCCCACATTGTACAGCAGGTCAGACTAGATAATCACAATGGTTCCTTTTGGCATTTGGATCTATGAAATTTGGTGAAATTACAAGCAACTGAAAATGGGATATTTTATAATCAAAAGTGTCAGGCACCATTAACTATAGACAGTGTTACTTGCATCACCTATTGTAATATTTATGTTATGGAAGCCCCCAAAGACTTCACTTGGCATTGGGACCCCATTGTGCTGTGCACTAGAGAGAGGTGGGCCATGATCCAGCAAACATGCATGTGTTTAATTTACTGCCGTAAGTAGTTCCATTGAAATTGATAGGGCTGCTCACAGCGGTAAAGCTAAGCATATGTCTTAAGCATTTACAGGACTGAGGTTAGAGAAAAGACAACTCCTTCTGTGAAGAGCTTGTGCTTGTTGTCTTAGTTCATTTTAGTGCATGTGTATGTATAGTATATGTATGCATGTAATACTTGAAAAGAGCTGGGAAGATATGTATAATGTATAAAGCTATCCTTAACAATCAAGGTAGACTTTAAAAAAAACCCTCCTATTAAGTCAAATGAAACCTACAAGAAGGAAACAAGATTGGGCCAAGAAGAAACTTATTTTGTATTTAAGTTGATGGAAAAGGTGCTAAACTCCCTCTCCCTGATGTGTGAGTAGTGGACAGAGTGGAGTGCTTCCTGTGATGGACTTAGGCAATGCCTATGAGAAGGAGTGTAGTATCAAAGTGTAGTGGAGGACTGGAGTTGGCCAGTGACCAATTTAACTCTGGTATTGTTCAGTAGTTAGGTACTTTTTTTGAGCCTTGCTTAAAATCATCCATCCCTTATTTGTTTTTTTGGTTTCCCACAATTTTTTTCTTGCACATATTTTTTAAAATGCTAGGTTCTCTTACCTGTATAGTAAACTGTGTTTACCAGCAAACTTGCTGGTAAAAAGAGTTGTTACATGAGAGTGGCAGGAAAGTACAGGTGTGAGGAGGTGACATATTCATGGGTTGGCTTTCTAAAGTAATTAGCTAAGTTTTTTAACTCAATTTTTTGACTTTCTTTTCCCTTGTCAGACAAGAGTGCAAATCAGAAGATGTTGCTTGCAAGATTTCTGAATCTGAACCTGAGGAATTATCAGATGAAGCCAGTGCTGATATTTTCTATGGGACCTCTCCTCCTAGCACACCTCGTCAGATGAAACGTATGTCGTCAAAGCACCAGAAAAATAACCTTGGGAAACCTACTAGCCGCTCCACTTTGAAAGGTATGTGACTTTTTTAAAAAAAACCTTTTTTAAAAGTAGTAGTAGTACAATAAACTCTCTATTATCCAGGATCATAGGGGAAAAATTAATCCTGGTTAATAAAATCCCGGATAATCACCATCCATAGGAAATATGTGGGGGAGGGGGTTGGTTCACCAGCCATCCTGCGCCGGGGGCGAGGGGGTTGGTTCACTGGCTGCCCTGCGTCCTGGTGGGGTTTTTTTTGTGCTTGGGGCGGCTACAAAGCCAGAGCCGGCCCTGCGTGTTACTCATTTTTGTTTTTTTAACATCCTGGTTAATCCACGACCTGATTAACCCGATCCTGGATAATCGAGAGTCTACTGTATATGATATTTTTTTGTAACCATTCAGTAGTCACTTCTTACTGTGAACTTTCATAGGTCCTTTTTATAGAGAAATATAGATTTGCAGCAATTCCCTCTTTCTATTTAATGTACATTGCACAATAAATCATAGCATCCATTATATATTCCCAACTGTAGTTCAGTTTTAGACAGACCTGTTTACATTCTGGTGGTCAGCAAACAAGAAAGTAGTTTTTGTGAATTGTACAGACCATTTAGTTTTGTTACAAACCATTTAGTTTTGTTAATTTTTTATTCTATTACCAAACTGTAGATACTGACTAACCACACTAGTAATTGTACATCCATTGTTACAAAATTAATAGGAAAATACACTGGGAAGCAAGCAAACATTTTGAGCAAAATTATTCAGCTGCTTATACAGTGTCAGTGAATGATAGACAGCATTTTTTCTGTGCATGGTATGATGCAATTTCAGGCAGAAACTAACAACCTGTTTCTTTGCTGTTTGTTGTGTTCTATTAGTCCTCCTCCCTTTTTACTGTAACCTCAATTTTACAAGTAAATTTGTGGTGTTCAGATGGATTTGCCAGGAGGGTATTGCACAGAGAAAGATAGGTTCAGAATCATGGAGGTTCCCATGGTGTGGACTATATGAGAATAATTGATTATTAGGAAACGCTGTTCGCTTTTGTCCAAGTTTTCTCAGTGAACTTAACAGTTCTCTTCTTACCAGTGTGCACTGAGCTATTGACTGCCTGTCAGCTCTCCAGACCTGGGTTCTAGACTTGCTGGTCCTTAAACTTGCTTGCAGGATCTCACTGAATATCAGCGTATCACTAACAGAAGTGACTTTTCTGAAACTGCGATTTTAAGAGAATGGAATCCTATTACCTGGGTTCAGAATATTAATAATTTTCAAAGTTGTTGCCTATAATATTACTGTAAATTGATAGCATTTTATAATATCAGGCAGCCAGACATGCTTTTCTCATTATACTTTGCACTTTTATATCATCTTCCATTCAGGGATCTTGAAGGTGCTTTACAAACACTCCTATCTTTAAAGTGAGAAAATTATTAAAGGGACACTCTCCACTCTAGTCAATTTAAGAAATTGAATTAAGAATATTTTCAAATGCTTGAGATTTTTATGGTTTTACAATTTCACTGTCATGTTTCTGTAATCATTCCCCCTTTTTTGCTGTGAGAAAGACCCACACAGGAAATTGACTGGGTATACAGTGAATTTAACTGCGTAGAAAGAGCTGTCAAAGACACAGAATAAACATAATGTCCCATAATCATTTTATAATATTAGGTAACAACAGATATATAAGTAATGTTACCTGACAACAATAGGTAAACATTTTTATAGAGAAGTATTAAATTTTAAGTTGATGGTTTTTAACTTTGCTCATGTTAAGTATCATTAGTTGTCAGATTTCTGATAAAAAACCTCATCAGAACATATGTGGCATCTGCTCTACTGAAAGTGCCATTTTACTCTTTTTTTTAAAAAAAAAAGTTTGTGCTGTTCATATTAGTGGAAAAGCTTTGTGAAAGCTGTTTTTAATAAAATTATTGGTTAATTGTCATCATCATACAGAATATACCTACAGTTTTTTAGAAATAATTTTAGAATTATGTTTGGTAAAGTTACAGTGATGGCATAACTGCACTAGCTGAAATTTGTTTTTAAAGCAGTTTTGTTAGTGTATATATGAAATCTTAACACTGAATGTATGTTTACTAAAAGTATTGCTTTGCCAGAATATAGTGTAGAAAAAAGGGTAAATGCTTTAGCAGAATCAAGGATATACACATTGTTCATTGAGTAGTTGTGGGAGTGGAGCTGTCTAATGAAGCTATTTATACTGAACATGTTCCGGAAAGTTTGGTTTTAGGCGTCTTCTGTATAAGGTCATCATTACAGTGTCATTCCCAAAAGATCTCTTCTTTACAATGGAACTTAAAAGAAGGCACACTTTACCTGTTAGCTGCATAGTCATTTGAGCTATTAAACTCATTTCACTGGGTTTTAATTGTGCCTTTTTAAACTCTTTTTTGTGAAATATTAAAGCCGGTCTAATTTTACATGTAGAAATTTATCAGTAGCTTTTCTTGTCTTTATGTGATTTTAATACCATGGTAACATATCTTCAGTCTCTGAACTAAGAAAATATAAATCAGAGTAACTGCAGCTGTAGTTCATAGGAGTCTTGGTCTGCTCAAGGGAGTTGAAATACTGAGAGTATATATCAAGGGTTTGTATCTTTGTGTGAGAGCAGAATATTATATCAATTAAGACAAATTTTCTTTTGTTGGTTAACTTTATCTATGTTGGTAAAGTTCTGCTGATAGATTTCAAGCTATGTAGCATGAAATCTGTTGTGTGTGGAAGGCAGGAGGATGTCTGTCACATTGTCAGTTCACTGGCATATAGTAATGCATTTTCAGTTGTATTAATAATATTTTAAAAATTATTAGGTCTTTTTTCCCTTTTGCATGGAGGGGTGAAAGTCTTCTATCACTAAAGAACTAACTAAAATTGCTCTCCTTATTTCTGAATTAAAACAAATGTTTCTAGGTTGGCTGAGTTCGTATAATATTTACTTTAAATGAAGCACCAAAAAAACCCTGTTTTTGAAACAGGTGACAAAGCATTTTGTTTGACTGTCTTGAATTGATAAAATTTTACTTTAACATGAAATTACTTCTATCTTGCAATTAATTGAGAATTAACAAAGCTCTGAGAACAAGACTAGTTATTGGTGTCACTGGTGTTTGTTCATTTAATCTCTCTGTTACTGGATTTCTTACTATCTTGTATTTAGAAATAAAAAAGATAATTAGGAATAGTCAACATGGATTTATCAAGAACAAATCATACCAAACCAAAATAATTTTCTCTTTGAGAGGTTGATTGGCCTAGCGGATGGTGGGAAGCAGTAGATGTGATATCTCTTCATTTTTAGTATGGCCTTTGACACAGTCCTATGACATTCTCATAAGCAAACCAGGGAAATGTGATATAGGTGAAATTACTATAAGGTAGGTGCACAAATGGTAGAAAGATCATACTCAAGTATTAGTTATCCATGGTTCACTGTCAAACTCTGAGGAGGTATCTGTCTTTTGAGAAAAGTAGACCAAGAGGGAACTGGATAGCAGTCTTCAGATATATTAAGGTCTGTTGAAGAGGATGGTGCTTAATTGTTCTCCATGTCCACAGAAGGTAAGACAAGAAGTGTAATGGGCTTAATCTTCAGCAAGGGAGGTTTAGGTTATAGATTAGGAAAAAACTTTCTAACTACCAAGGTAATTAAACTCTGGAATGGGCTTCCAAGGGAAGTTGTGTAATCCCCAGAATTGGAGTTTTTAAGAACAGGCTGGACAAAACTAGTCTAGGTATGGTCTAGGTATCCGTTATCCTGCCTCAGCACTTTATGACCACCTGAGAGCCCTTCCAGCTCTACATTTCTGTCATTCTTTTTATCCTCCCTAAGGCTGATAGAGCAGTAGTATCTCTGGCAAAGGACATGATTCTTGCTGAGGGAGACTTTTTTTTCTGAAAAGATCCCATGGACAGGAAGATAGCCACTCTTAGAAGGGACTTGGAAGCTTCATCAGTGGCTCTTAGAACTTTACTGGCTGCCAGTTGCTTCACTAGAACCACAGTGTTTTGGTATGATGACTTATTCTTGAACTTCTGGACCACGGCTGATTCAGGTCTGTTCCAAAGATAATATCTCTAACTAATGAGTTTGTGGGGGACTAATGCATGGACTTGGGTAACAGCAAAAGCCGTGGCTGCTAACACAGTGGTCAGGTGTCAATTCTATTTTTAGCCTTGGACAGTAGATTATTATTAAAAGTAAATCCTTCCATCTTTAATGAACATACTTATCGAAGAATTATCCCCAGAAACTGTGCAGAAGGTAACATGGAGAATCCCTCTGCCTGAACTGAAAACTGTATGGTTGACAATGTAACAGAGGTCATAGTTTGACCTGGAAGACGCTTAACTTATGGTGGTGTGAGTCTGTGACGCTGGTGCTTAGAAAAAACTCTGTTTATGTTCGCAAACTGAGCAAATTGGATGCACGGAGCAATAGCAAAGATGGAGCCCCATGATGCCATTGTTCCTAGAGGTCCCATTTGAGGGTAGAATTGCACTTTTTAATATTGACCGTGGGAGAAAATTACAGAAATTAAACAAAACTGTATCTTCTGCAGTTTCTTTCCTCATTTTTTTTGCTCCATTCCACAATTTTCTGCAAATTCCATCACAGTGTAAACCAATTTTGTACTGCCCAGTTAGCCAAACTGAGCATTGCAAAAAAATATGTCTCTGACCAAACAATAACAACTGTAAACTCACTTAAATGAGATGCGAATGTCAAAGCTTAATAGGGGCCATTTAAATGCTAACATTTTTAAACCTGGGCTATCTTTTTCTCTTGTCTCTTAAAATAAAGAACACACATCAACATGAAATCTAGTCAGTTAAAAAAAAAAGTTGAAAGTAATGTCCTGTTCTGCATCTGCACTTAGGTTCCTCTGGCCTTTTGTGGTTTTACAGTGGCTTTTTTCGTTTTTTAAATGTGTTCTCTACCCTACTGCTGAGAGTCTTGTACAGAAAAAAAAGGGATAATTGACTGACTGACTATATAGAAGAATCCGTGAAACTGGCTACACGCACATGCTGTCAAATGCACAAAGCAAATTGAACAATGAAGAAATAAGCTCCCTGTCCTGAAAGAAATTTTACGAAGGTAGAAGGGCAAAAATAATCTTTTGTGGATTTTTTAAAGTATTTAATGTGGCGTTTCAGAATTAAATTCTGTATAGTTGGAGAGGGAAAAAGGAAGATATCAGTTGCCGAACAATCTGGTCATTGAGTACACATTCTGGAATTCCTTATAATGGGTGCCTAAAAAATAATTCAATGATATTTTAGTAGGATTCAGTAATACTGTACTATAGTAAAAAAGATGATTTGTAATTAAGATGCCAGTGTACACATACTGGACATACAAGAATGTGAGTAGATCTACAGTGTAGGGCCTCCTTATTTCCCTTCCGCACATCCCAAAAAAGGGCAGAGGTAGGAGAATGCCGGGGTGTGGGAAAAGAGGAAGGAATGATTTATATACCAAGCAGCAGTTACATCCACTCCAAAGATGCCAACATTTTCCAGGGAAGGAAATAGACAATGCCAAAGTTTTGTTGATTTAAAATATCTGGTAACCAAGACAACACAACTTTATTCTTTGTAAGAGCTATTTTACAGCATCTGTCATATAACCTACATCCAAAAATGCTGCTGCTTCATTACATATAAATACCAAGTTAAATACTAAATAGCAGTAGTAGAGAGAAATTCAGCTAGAGGCAAGAAGGAAAGAAAAATAAATTTCTGCTCACTTTTAAAACGAGCTGGAGGGTTTGTGAAATTGAGATACACAAGAAGGCTATTCCAGGTGGCAGAAGCTGTGGTAAAGACAGGGTGAGATTGTGCAGTGGGACGGAGAGTAGGTGGGTGATGTAAGGAAAAGGTAGGATGGTCAGTAGATTGGAATGGGTCTGTGGAGGGGACATTTTAAATTTAGATCCTTCATATGAATGAGTTTTTTGAAGAAGGGGATGATGCGATCATGCTTCTTTGTATGCAAGAGAAGTGGGTGGTAGCATTTTGCACTTGATATAGAGCATGGAGCTTTGGGACCTGGGTAGCCTATAAAACAGGAATTACAATTAATAGTGAAGATGAGAAGAGAGACAGGTTTGGATGGAGAACATTTCAGTAGAGATGGTGGTCAATTGTTCCGTTCTTCTGCCTCTCTCTACTGATTCAGCTTTGTCTACGTGGGGAAATAGTGTAGCGTTAATAACAGGTATAGCTGAACAGATTCCAAGTACAGCTTTTGTCCTCTGCACTTAATTTTAAATCCATGGGCAGCATTGATTCTGCAAAACCAGTTGCTGACACAACGCTATTTTCATACGTAGACCAGACCTCATTCTTCCTCATTCATTCCATTTCCCACACTTATCACTAGATGTGGCTGACATTTTTCAACCAGTATCAGGGGGGTAGCCGTGTTAGTCTGGATCTGCAAAAGCGACAAAGAGTCTTGTAGCACCTTATAGACTAACAGATTTTAGGGATCATGAGC
>ML677386.1:375900-408137 GCA_007922305.1 Dermatemys mawii
GCTCATGATCCCTAAAATCTGTTAGTCTATAAGGTGCTACAAGACTCCGTGTTGATTTTTCAACCAGCGTACTGGGAAATGCAGTTTTGGGTTGACGAGAACTGTTTGCACATTTGTACAGAGTTTGCCAAAAGTTTCAACCAAACCAAAAAAGTCAAAATGTTTTTTGGCATTCAAAACATTGTTTGGTTCAAAACAGAATGTTTCATTCTGCAACATTTTGTTTAGCTTTTCAGGCATTTTGACAAAAGTAAGCAAAAGACCCACCGAACAGTACGTGAAGAAGGTAGTGCTCATATTGCTGCTGTGGAAGGCAGCAGGCTCCACATAGCCACTTGGTGTGTGGCAGGATAGAGCACTGTTGATTTACATCACAGCTTGCCACACACTAAGTTACCATACAAGATATTTCCTTAAAATCCCTTCTTCAAGGACTATTTATTTTATAAAAAGGGGAACAGCTTTGAGAGGAGAGACTGAGAAATCCCCATAGCCCCAGTGATTCTGGCACTCTCCTGCCGGGGGGGAGACTGCAATTCAAAGTCCTACTCCCTATCAGGTAAAGGGGGGAATTGAACCAGGGACTCCCACGTTCCAGTTGAGTGCCCTAACCGCTGGGCTAAAACTGATAAGGGGAGGGGAAAAACCACCACTTTCTCCTCTGACAGTTTTGTTTTGTGGTTGGACTTTTATGTAACAGGCATCAATCTGTGAAGGGTGTCTTCTAGTGGAGGCTGTGCAGGCACAGAGTTTGAGGAGAAACTTAATTAGTGGTCAGCTCTCTGATTTCTATCATGGCTATAATGCTGATACTTTTTGTAAGGAAAGATATGAGAGTGTACTCAATATAAGGAATAATCCTGCACTGGTGACATGGGATGTTTCAAGCATTTTGTTTTGTTTCTTCGTTATAGGGAAATAACAGCTTGTGATACGTTGTCGTCTGGTTGTGGATACAGCTAGTGTTGGCTCCCTTAAGTGTACTTGATATATATTTTAAAAAGTGCTGAATTATAATTAGCATTGAATCATTGCTAAAATATTTACATTAAGATTCTGCTGAGCTGTGAGAATCTAGGTGATTGGGTACACTGTTGTGACTGTTACTGTTTGCAGATACTTTATTACATTTCTAATATATTCATTGTGAAGCAGTGTTTCTCAAACTTTTTTGGGCACGGAACACTTTTGAGCCTGGTATATATTTACGGAACACTTATAATATTATTTTGTAGTTGTTTGGTTTTCAAATAAAAAATTGTTTATGCTCAAATACATTTTATTTTTATAAATTATAGTAATTCAAAAAGAGTTGTAAACTAGGCTTCAAATATGCCAAATTTAAAATTAAAAAAAATTAAAGACCCTTTTTTTAATTATGATTTTTTCATGGAACACATATTCACATCGTATGGAACACCAGTGTTCCATGGAACACAGTTTGGGAAACTCTGCTGTAAAGAAAGGAGAGTTACTGGCATCAGACAAAATGCTCAGTGGGGAAACTTTGACAATTTCACATTTTGATCACCTGCTGATTTCCCCATTTTGTAAATACTGTACGCAAGAATCTAAAGAAGGCCCTGACCTTTACAGTCAATCTGCCTCCAGGCCATTAGTCCCTCTATGCCCTCTGGATTGCTACTTAAGTCACTGACTCCAGCTGCCATGTGCAGCAAAAGAGGTAATTATAATTAGAAGTCAGTTGTTATAATTTTACTTAGTACTGCAAAATGTTCTTGCCAGTAGTTGCAGAGTGAAACGTATTGTTAGAAAATCCCACAATACAATGGCGTGCTCTTCATTTTTAAATGGATTCTGCATTTATTTATTTTGGGAAGTATATGTGTTCTAGGGTTTTTACTTGTGTATATGAATTGTTGGCATCCATTTGACAGTGTAATTAAAAGAGAAAATTTTGGAGCTATTGTCTTGTGTTGTGCCAGTAGTTTGTGGATTTAAGATTGATGAATATTTAGAGGTGGAAAAATCCTGTTTGGTCATTTTATGGATACCTAACATTTGACCTAGATTTTTAATTTAGCTTTTCCCAGTCCAGTTTTTTTAAATTCTCGCAGATGGAGATTTAGAGTAATGTATTGCTCTTCATAACTTTAAAAATCAGTAAGTTAATCAGATACCATGATAATAACTACAGTATAAATTCTATTAGTGGAGGTTGTGGTCTTCTGTAAATAACAAGGAAATGCCACCTAAACTTATAAAATCAAAATGCAAATATTACTTTTAATTATGGAACTGTTTTCTTTATCTATTTTAGCATATGATATAAATAAAATAGAATTTGGAAGGTTGGGTGGATAGAAAGTACAAATAAAACAAGACTCATGAAATGTAGTTAAGGAGCAGTGTTCTTTAAAAAAGGTCCTCATGTTGCTGTAGTCAAATTCTTTTTCAATTTCTTTTACAGAAAAGATGAGTGCACCAAATCAGCCTCCACAAAAAGACAATAGCAGAACCACTGACAATGTGGAAGAGCACAGCTATAAGCACGGGAAAAAGATCCGAGCCACCCTTAGGACAACAGAACGCGATCTCAAGAAAAATGTGCAGTGCTCTTTCATGTTAGACTCAGTTGGTGGGTCCTTGCCAAAAAAATCAATTCCAGATGTTGATCTGAATAAGCCTTACCTCAGCCTTGGCTGTAGCAATGCTAAGCTTCCAGTCTCTGTACCCATGCCTATAGCCAGAACTGCACGCCAGACTTCTAGGACTGATTGCCCAGCAGACCGCTTAAAATTTTTTGAAACCCTGCGGCTTTTGTTAAAGCTTACCTCAGTCTCAAAGAAAAAAGATAGGGAACAGAGAGGACAGGAAAACACCTCCTCTGTCTGGTTGAATCGATCCAATGAACTAATCTGGCTTGAGCTGCAAGCTTGGCATGCAGGCCGGAGCATTAATGACCAAGATTTGTATCTGTATACAGCCCGTCAAGCCATCCCAGATATTATTAATGAAATCCTCACCTTCAAAGTGAAGTATGAAAGCTTCTCCTGTGTAAGAAATGGAGCCAGTTTCAATGGTACTTCAGGAGAAGGACGTTGCAAAGCAGCCCATGGAACTAGTGCTGTGGGTCATACAAGTTACTATGAACACCTCCATCGTCAGCGGGTCTCCTTTGAGCAAGTAAAGAGGATAATGGAGCTGCTAGAGTATGTAGAAGCACTTTATCCATCTCTGCAGGCCCTTCAAAAGGACTATGAAAAGTATGCTGCAAAGGACTTCCAAGACAGGGTGCAGGCACTCTGTCTGTGGTTAAACATTACAAAAGACTTAAACCAGAAACTAAGGATTATGGGAACTGTTTTGGGCATCAAGAATCTGTCTGACATTGGCTGGCCAGTGTTTGAAATTCCTTCTCCTCAGCCGTCCAAGGACAATGATCCAGAGGACGAGGAAGATGGTAGGGAAGTGGAAGTAAAAGAATCCTCAGGAACATGCATAGAGGAAAGTGAAGATGAAGAACAAATCTCTGAGGAGAATGTTGAGGAACTCAGACAAGCCATCAAGAACAATTTTACCAATAAGCCAAATTTTGACTTTCAGCTACAGGACCATTTTTCAAGGAAGCTTGACAGGCTCGAATCAGAAGATGACTTGGCCTGTTGGGTTATTCCAGAGTGCAGTGCCGAGGCAGGCTGCAGCAGACACTGTTTGACCTCTATTTACAGGCCATTTGTAGACAAAGCACTGAAGCAAATGGGGTTGAGGAAGCTAATTTTAAGACTTCGCAAGCTAATGCATGGCTCCTTGCAAAGAGCCCGTATGGCATTGGTAAAGGGTGATCACCAGCTGGAGGTAGGTTCCTTGCTGGCATGAATGGGAATACTGTAGATTCACTCGATTCCCCAGCCCCTCAATATTGTTTCAAATGTTACCTACCACAGCTGAATCAAGAGCTTGGAAAGCGTCAGTTATTTTCACCTGGCAAACCAGTTTTCTGACTTACCTTTTTCTCCTTTTTAAAAATAAAAATAAAATGACATTCTGGACACACCTGTTTCTTACCTTTGGTATGTAATCTCTGCTAATTAGAAACAGGTGTTTTCTCAGGTGTTACAACTTGATTTATAAAGTGTCTCACTCTTATTATTAGTGGTAGTGGTAAAGTGGTAGTAATGATTGGTAAATTCCAAGATCCAGTAGCTCATTCTAATTGCCATATTTGTTTGAGATAACTCATTAATATAAAGTTAATCCTTTTAATTTTATGAGAGAAAGAAGGTGCACTACTGTTAAGAGTGCCTACTCCAGCTACCAATGAAGCTATTTTTACTTTAAGCACCATTATTGTTTGGTAAAGTTCTGATGGTAGGAAGTTAAAGCTAGACAAGTTCAAATTAGAAAGAAAAGCAAACATTTTGAACATTGAGGGTGATTAAACATTGGAACATACTACCAAGGGGCAAATGGTAGCTTCTCCACCTCTTGTCTTTAAATTAAGACTGGATGCCTTTCTGGAAACTGTGCTTTTGCCATACACAAGTTATAGGCCTCAGTATGGGATTAAATTCTATGGCCTTTGATATACCGGTCGTCAGAGTAGATGATCTAATGGTCTCGTCTAACCTTAAAATTTATGAAAGAAAGTGGCTTAAGTACATTACATTTTTCCACTGGCTCTTATTTGTTTTCATTTTTTTGTTTCAGGTTATAATACACTAAATAAAGAAAATTATGAGTTAATTAAATGGAAAGTAATGATGGAAGCAACAAACTGAGTATACTGGTTGAAATGTCATGCGGTAATTAAGTTCCAGCTTGGCTATGGACTTCTAAAGTTTTTATGGCTAGAATCTGTAGTCCAAACAGGAGGTGAATTAAGACACAATGACATTCAGGGTTTACTGTCTATTTTTGTAGATGTAGATTTCAGCACACCACACATGTAAGGACAATATGTGCAAAGGCTGCACTTCATTTAATCCTAACTACACAGTAAACAGTTCTTACACAACATACTACAAATTTAGTATAACATGGAGCAATAGTGAAAAATCTCTAAGGCATATTGGTCACTTCAGTGTTAACTGGGTTATCCACGAACTTCACCTAGAAAATCTGTTAGCAGTTGAAAAGAAATTGCATAATACCAGCTGCTGACTAAACTTAAAATGTTATGTGGTGTATATTTTCTTTCTTGTTAATGATGCTGCGAACCGTTGTGACCATGATAGTAGTGTAAGTGTACATGAATGGAAATAATCTTGCAAGATTCTATGTTTGTATGTACCTTTAAGAAGAAAAAGTAGTTTATTATATTATATTTAAGAAATGGCATCTGATCATGTAATTAAGTTGCTATTCAACATAGCATAAGTATTTCCTTAATTGAGTGATTGATTATGTAACCTTAACAATGTTTTGCTAGAAACAACAGTTTTCCATGGAGAAATCCTTTCCAGGAAACTAGTTATGTAGCTTCATGAATTGCTAACTCTCCTGACATTTAATACTGGAATAAGCATAGGTAATTTATGGAATTTGTTTATTATATCTTTGTATTTTGGAACAAAAATAACATTTCTTACATAAGCTCAATAATCACGACATAAGCAGTGTTACATAAGTTTTAGACAATATGTATTTAGCAATAATAGTAGTCGGGTTTTCTTCCTTCATGAGGTAGCATTGTTTAGTGGGAGGACTAGTTCTGGGATACAGGGATCCTTCTGCTTTCTAATCCCAGCTCCGATATGAGTTCCCTCTGTGCTCTTGGACAAGTTGCTGGATCTTCTTTGTTCTGTTTTCCTATTTGTAAAAGGATAACATTTATGTACCTTGCAAGGGTTTTTTGAGGATTAGTACATTCAAGTTTATAAGTAACTTGATGGTGTGAAGAACCATGCTAGTACTACTACAGTTGATCTTGAGATCATTTTGTTCTCTACAAAAAATAAATTGAAACTAGTGGCTGAAGTCGCAGTCACCTTCAAACTGGCTTCTGCTTATATTCTCCAAGATTTTGTATGAGAATGTTTGTGCATTTCTGAAGCATATGCATGAGCAAAAAGTTAGTTCATGTACACGCTGATGTGTGTCTGCCATTCTGTATTAGTGAACAAATGTGCATTCACATTTTTATAGGTTAAAAAAAATAGAAACCATGTATGGAAGTTTGGCCCAATATGTAGAGCATGCTTTTACAAGTGAGAGGAATGAAAAATAATTCCAAGGTTTGAAGGAATGTTTTTGCATATTTTTTTTTCCTGTTTTTTCAATACAGTTGCATGCCTTTCTAGAGCAGTGGTTCTCAGACCACAGCCTGTGAACCAATAGTTTGCAGAACTCTTGCTGGTCCCCGTGTTTAAACATTCTGAGAATCAAGCAGAGGAGTACTTCTAAAACCCACTGATCATTAATCTTTTTGTAGAATAGTTGAGAGCACCTTTATGATCTCATAGCACTCAGGGGCTCATTTTCACTAAACTGTTCCATCATTTTGGGGTTACTGAAACAATATTTTGTAAACTTCCTGTGCTAGCCAAATAAATAATGGGATATTGTCAAATTGGAAATCACATTTCTCTGAAATGCTTTACCTACAGTAGTAATAGATGACAGCTAACTAAAAGAATATAGCAAATATTTTTCAGTTTGCCTCCTTTTTGCATTTGACACTACTCTGAATATAGTCATTTTCACTGTTTCCCTTTGTAAGTCAGTCCCATTCTCCTTTGCTGAAAAAATTCTTAGATTTCAAAAGGGACTAACAATATAATTTTTATTAAAAAATTCAGGGATTGCTATTAAAAGGATTAACTTTTAGAGTGTATTAGAAACTGCAATTTTTAAAAGTCCCTTTCAAAGAAAAATTCAAGTTAACATTACGGTATAATTTAGTTTTTTGTAAATGTAGATATGGAACTCTGAGATTCTGTTTATTGTAAATATTTTATCAGTTTTGCAGGGTTGTGTTTTATTACTGCAGACCATATACATTAAATAATATTTCCACTTTTCCCTTCCCCAAAACAACCTATAGAGGAAACATTATATAATTATATATTTCATTTCTAATTTTTTTCTTACACTTTATTTAATCCTTGTATGTGTATAATGTTAGTGTACAAATGTACTTGCATTGAGAATCAAGCCATAATAGGTACAATTTTTAAAAATGCATGAATGCTGTAGGTGCCTAAGTCCCAATGGGGACTTAAGTGCTTTTGAAAATAGGACTTAGGCTCCTAACTTACTATAATGTAAGAATTTTTGTAAATTTTACCCAGTATTAGCAGACTTTGTCTTCTCGAGGTTTTATATTCATCCTCCTATGTCCTGATCTTTAGAACAATTTTCAAATCCTGTCAATGTGGCAGGTGCATTTCACTCCCTTTTTTGTGTTTATCGTTTTATTAGCTTCATGTAAAAGTATTAGTCATGATGTTTCACTGATATTTTTTGTGCTGAAAACACAAAAGTAAAATTTAGACTAATGCACAATTTTATATATTGGATGAAGATTTGTGAAATTGGCTCCTCAGTCTGCAGGCTTGTCTACACAGTGGAAAAATCATGGTGTAGCTGGTGCGCACAACCTGTTCTGTACTAACTCCCTACATGGACATTCTTATTGTGCACAAGAAGTGCCTTTGTGTACATTATCTTAATAAACTTTGAATGTGTGTTAATGTAATGAGCACAAAGACATTTATGCCTAGTGTGCTGTAAGACTGTCCAAGCGGGGAGTTAGTGCAGTGTAGGTAGTGTGCTTTAAATTCACACCCAAGTTTATTCCACAATAATTTCCACTTGTAGACTAGCTATTAGAGACAATGACAGTACTGCTAATCTACAGGAACACTTGTTATAACAAAACTATCCTGCTTGTAGTACTTTGTTTTTAGATAAGACTTGCAGAAGTACTTCTGTTGCATTTGTGTATGTTATGTATAACTTTCAAGTGATTATGCAAATGTCCTTACGTTGTTTTCTTTTTCTTCTGGAAATATTACCTATTATATAGTTGTATCTGTTACAGTTTACTTTTGTGGGTTGGTGAGGCTTATTGTAAATCAGGATGACATTCTTGCGATAATAATTAAGATCATTGATGTTTCATTATAAATCTTTGTGTTACTTCTGTTAAAGAATTTTTATATGTGATTGTGTGCTTGAGTATACACGCACATTTTACAAAATATGAAGAAAATTTTACTGCAGTAGCTATTTAAAAACTAGCTCTGTTTTTTTTAAAAAAAATCTGTTTCCTGAACTCTCCTATTTCGAAAATGAATTGTTTATGTAAATTAAACTTAATTTCCAGAGTTTTTAGATATTAAGGTTTGAATAAAAATGTTCATATACAGTATGAAACTGAGGTTAGATATTCATCACACTTATGACCCAGTACTACAGTGAGCTCCATGCAGATGAAAGGCTTCATCTGTATTAAAATCATGTAGGACCAGGGGGTCTTAAAGATTATGGTCAACATTTTCAAATGTCTATTTCAGAATTAGAGAGCTGGGGTAAAATTTTCAAAAGTGCTTTGGGGTATGTCTACATGGCAGTTAAATGCTGGTATCTGGTCCGTGTCAGATGATTTAGGCTTGCGGGGCTTAGCTGCAGGCTCTAAAAACTTCAGTATCGACATCTGGGCTTGGGGGAACTTAGGCCCTGGGACCCATCTCCATTGTGAGGTCCCAGAGTGCGGATGCCAGCCTGAACCTAGACCTCAACACTGCTGTTTTTAGAAGCCCTGGTGAGCTCGGGTCAGCTGACACAGGCCAGATGCCAGGATTTAATTGTAGTATAGTCAGACCCCTAGTGACTTAAGTTCCACTGTCAATAAGAATTAGATGCCTTACACCCAGATTTTTAAAAGTATCTAGTTACCTAACTTGGATATGGAACTAAGGCTTGTAAGCAGTTCAGGCACTTTTGTAAATTTTACTAAAGCAGCCATATTTTGGCACTTAAACTAAAGGTGTAATATTTCAGAGGTGCTGGAAAAATGTCTGCAGAGAAAATTTGTGACGACTCTGAACTTCTGAAAATCAGGCATCTTATTAAGTGGCTTAATAGGGGTTTAGGTGTTTAATAATAGATGCCTGTATTTGAAAGTCTTGCTATATTATCTCTAGTGTTAACTAAAAATGGTATTTCATTTTCTATTTTGTGTTTTAATCCTGTATTCCTAGAAACAATTCCCCGATATTATGAAAAGTCATATGTTGTTTGAAAAATTCTTTAAAAAAATTTACTGAACAATCACTGAAATCTATATTCTTACTACCTATATTCCAAGTTGAGAATTTAAATTTCATTAGCTTATTTTTGCTCCTAATACAGCTCTTAAAATACATTTTTGGCAAAAGTGTTTTTGAAAAAACACCTATATTTATATTAAAATGAAGACTTTAACCTTCAAATGTTTGCAGATGGGCAATAAAATTCATCCTTATTAATTTTCATATGGCTTATTGCTAATGAAAAAGTCCCTTTTAAAAAAACCTTGACTGTTATTGTTATGGTTCTGTTAAAGCCTCAGAAAATAGATTAATTTAAAAAAATTAAATTGGGTAAAAGGAAGGTGTAGTGAGATTTCTTTTGAAAAGATTAATTACTGCAGTCGCTGACCACTAGTCGCAGGGATGCACAGGAGTAGTGTTGAAATAAATCATTGATTTTTGTTTTTACATGAAATTTCATACATATATAAGCAGAAATGTTACACACTTTGTATCACAGGTACATGCTGATTAATTCATCTTGGTCTCTTGGTTTTTGTCCCAACAGAGACTGGGAGTTCTGTGGAGACAATGGCTGAAATCCGTATCTCATTGAAGTCAATGGCAAAACTCCCTAACTTCAGTGGGGCCAGGATTTTATCCAGTGTATTCCACCTTTTGGGTGGAGGAGAAAGGGTTCATGCCTTTTAAAAATGCTGGTTCACTTGAGAAACAGCTGATTAGCTGTAAAGGTGATTTCATCTGGTCATCCTAGAGAGGAAATGAGGGTGATGACTGGGACGTAAACCTAGAAGATGCAAAGTTGGGGGAGGGGCAGGAATTAAAGTTTCAATTTGAATGAATAGATGGTTGGAAATCTCTTCCTCTCTGTTCATATCGTTTTTCATGGGTTGGTGGAAACTGTGTAAGGAATCACCATACTACCCATACGTGCACAGGAATTAGTTTTACTAATTATAAAATGTGTATAATGCAAAGAAACCCATATGAGCCCTTTTTTTGTCTTTAAAATGACTAGTCTGGTCAAATTCAAAGAACTTGATATCAAATAGTAGGCTAGTGCTTTTTAAAGTCCCTTTAGAATCTACGCTTGCCAACTAGTTTTGTGCCGTTTCTAAAAAGCAATGAACACAATATGTTGCTGGAAAGTACATTGCCTAACTTTGTCAGGCAAAATAATTTTGTGTGACTGTTCTGGGGAACTGAAGCTTGCCTGATGCAGTAGGAACAAAATGTCAAAAATGTGAATGTGGGTGTAAAGGAATAAACAAGTTTTCTATTATCTGGGGAGCCTAAAAATAGCTAGCAAATTTAAAGTTTCTAATTTTCATGACTGTATTTGATCATTTGATTTACTTTCTATTCTTAATCCATTTACCTTTCACTTTAATCCAGTGTTATATGCGTCTGGCACTGAAGAAAAAGGAGAGAACCGCATGTAACAGATGCTAGTCACATCTTTTAATACATCAGTGGAAGGTGTTCAAATATCACAGTATGGGTGCAATACAAGAACTGAATTAGAGTTTCAAGAGTTCAGGGGCAAATTTTGTCCTTGGATAACGCACAACTCCCATGAACGTTAGTAAGCACTGCACGCATATTAAATGACTGATTTCTAAATTGCTATCACACATCGAGCTTGCGTGTTCAACTGTGCCTGAGACACATCTTACATTTGGGTACACTTATAGCTTAGATAAAATCACTGAGAATATCTCTGAATGCAATCAGTTTTAGTTGTTAAATATAAATTTAACTTCCTTAATTCAAAAACATACTAGCTATATTTAGCATTTTGTATTACTTGTTTTAACCACAATCCAGTTTAAGAAACATATCCAAGTTTGACAAACCCTTGCAGGAGGACATTTTCAAAAAAAAATTTTTTATGTTGTTTTGATTTTTTTTGACTAGCTGTGTGATGACTCCTATTTGTTTCTTTGTGCACTTTTGCCACTGTGCTATTTCTGATAGAACAGTTGGAGGAAATACGGTAATGACACCATACAGATACAACACACAGCTTGACATAGCCCAGTATCACCTTGCTTTTCCAGAATTACTTCATTAGTATAAAATACTTGAACATTTTTTGAAAAAGCTTAAATCTTGAAATTACCTTTGAGTGTCCTAGGATGATCTGAATAGCTGTTCGTGTCCTTCTAGGTTTAACACTATTCCAGGCTATCCTGTGCAATCCAGTTTTGTTTCTGTGCAGAGAATCTTCTGCTTCATTGGATAGTTTAAGCATTTTCTGATCTTAGAAATAAATTGATTGGATTGTTCACTCCCAAGGGTCTGTGCCTCCTGTTAAATTATTTGTCCTCAGTCTAGCAGCTTTATGAGGAAATTAGATTTTAGCTTTTTTAAAAAAGACTTAATTTGAAATCATAGCGATTTCCGGTATATTGGATCATAGTGGATTAATAGCCTGGCTCTTAAAAGCAATTTCTTTTTTCATGCAGGCAGTTTTTAAAAATTGATCCTTAAACTTAGATTATTTAAAATCCTTGTTACAATACTTATTTTATTTATTTTTTTGTTACAGTTTTCAGAGTTCCCAGATCCCATGTTGTGTTCAGATTATGTGCAGTTGTCAAATATCTCACTTTGCTCAGAGCAAAAGTGCAGCACTGTATCAATGGAAGAACTGAAGTCTATGGATTTACCATCTTTTGAACCTGCATTCTTGGTCCTTTGCCGAGTACTTCTCAATGTTATCCATGAATGTCTCAAGTTAAGGTTGGAACAAAGGCCTGCTGGGGAACCATCTCTCTTGAGTATTAAGCAGGTTTGCTTCAAGAGTTTTTATTAAAAACTGCTTTCTGTTTAATTATACTGTTGTCTGTTTAATTGTTTAAAAGAGAATTTGTTACAGAAATAATAGTACGTTATGCATCCCTTAAATTGCCTTCAATTGCATATGGAAATGAGGTTTATGTAATAAACAACTGGTCACATGTACCTCTTTGATTTATGTGGCCAGGAATCAAAATGTCTAATTAAAGGATTATCGGACACTAAGGATAACTAAATAGCATTCCACTTCTGTTATAGGCTGTAGACATCATCTGCAGTAAGGTTGAAATAGGTCTAGCAGCAGTTGTGTTGAATATGGGCATAGCTAGTATGAGTGTAGTATGGTTTCCTTCACCAGTGTAGACTAGGATTTTTTTTGTCTGCTCCTCATTCCACAATCTGAACCAATGACTTCCTCTCTACTACTTACGCTTGGTAGGCAGTGACCAGTCGCTTGTTTCCAAGTTGTTGTTTTCTCCCTGTCCAAAAGTATTCTCTCTACTTGCTGGCTTCCTCACTTTCCTTTTGGTCTTTCTTGTGAATTCAAGACCTGTGCAAAACCTGGATGTTCAGTGCTACATGATTAGAAAAATTAAAACAAACAAACCTCTTACTGCCAACCAAACTTGTATGTGATGCCAGAGACTAGCTTCACGTACTGGCCTGGGAGATGGTAGGTAGTGTTGTCATTCTGGCTGATAGAGTTCAGCCAAGCCTGCCTATTTTTATTTTTTATCATTTTGACAGATAATACTGATGATTATTTTTAAGACTTTTGATTTTTATCATTTTAAATTTTCTCTGTTGCAGGAAATTGTGGGTATGGTTCAAAAATTATTTAATGACAGCCGATGTTGAGATACAAAAAGTTAAAGCGTTATAACCATCAAAACACAAATTGTCAACATCAAATGTTAAAATATACGAAGTATGTACAAAATAAATATCCTTAAATCAAACTAAGTTCTCAAGCAGCATTTTACTTTCTTTGGCGCGCCGTAAGTTTTGATTTTTGATGGAAACATTTTTTTTTCAAATGATTTGTGTGTGTTTAGTGAAATTGATGTTTAGTGACATTTACCAGTAAAAATCTAATTCTTTTGGCCTACTCATAGGTGACTTCCTATCTAAGCCCTCTTTCATGACCCTCTCTTTTCAGGAAGATACCCTTTTTGGGGGATAGCCTGCACTAGACCTTTGAAAGACATTGCTGATCTTAAGACATCGTTTCCTTCAGACAAATCTAAAAGCTCTTGGCCTCCTCGTCTAAGTCCTTTTAGGTACCACCATTTCATAAATTCTTGGGTTGATTTAGATCCTGGTTCTAGATACCCAAGATTAATTTCTAAACTGTAATCAAGCCCCAGGCCTCTTAACTGACTGACATGTTTCTTAAGACCATTTTCTGAGCCCGTTCCTCTAATCTTACTTGGATTTGGATGTCCTTGCGTTGGAGTGCATGGGAGAAAATCAGTTCAGTCTGATGGGTTCTCTCCACTATTTTAAAAAGATGATTGCACATTAGTTTCTCTTTTTCAAACTCCTGGCTGCGGGCGGGGAGAGAGACCTCACCAGTGCCAGGTAGAGTGGAATAATTAACTTACATACGACACCTCAAGTTTTCTGTTTGGGCTCAAAGAAGGGGGCAATCAATCTTATATTGCAGTTCAGAAAAAATACTTTCCCTTCGCAAGCTGGAGACTGAAAAGCAGATCCTAATAGAATCTCAGAAATTCCACAACCTCCCATTGTGTAATGCTTCTAATATTTTACTATTCTTAACTATCTTATAGTTAGAAAGTTTTTCCAAATATGTAGTTTAAATTTCCCTTGCAGATTAAACCCATTATTTCTTGTCCTACCTTTAGTGGATAGGAGAACAATTGATCACCATGATCCTTATTGCATTCCTTAAACATATTTCTAGGCGGTTATCCTGTCCCCCCCTTGGTCTGCTTGTGTCAAGACTGAGCATGAGCAGTTTTATTTAACCTTTCTTCTTGGTTATGTTTTCTAAACCTTTTATAATTTTTTTGGTCTCCTGGACTCTCTCCAGTTTGTCCACATCTTTCTCAAAATGTGCTACTCCAGCTGAGACCTCACCAGTGCCTGGTAGAGTGGAATAATTAACTTTGTGTCTTACATACAACACTCCTGCTAATACACCCCAGCCTTTTTCACAACTGTCACATTTTTATGTGAACGTTTTCATGTTCAATTTGTGATCCACTGTGACCCCCTCCCAGGTCCTTTTCTGCAATAGTACTATATAGTCACTTATTCCCCATTTTGTAGTTGTGCATTTGATTTTTTTCTTCCTAAGTGTAGTTATTCACTCTTGTCTTTATTGAATTTAATCTTTTTGATTTCTGGCCGATTCTCCAGTTTATCAAGGTAATTTTGAATTCTAATCCTGACCTCTAAACTATTTGCAACCCCTCCCAGCTTGCTGTAATCCTCATGTTTTATAAGCATACTCTCCACTCTGTTGTCCAAGTCGTTTAATTATAATATTGAATTGTATCTGACTCAGAACAAACATCTGTGGGATTGGACTAGATGCATCCTCCCAGCTTGACGGTGAGCCATTGATAACCTCTTTCTGTGTATGGTCTTTCAACCACTTGTTCCCCTGCCGTACAGAAATTTTATTTAAACCACGTTTCCCTAGTTTTCCTGTGAAAATGTCATGTGAGATTGTGTCAAAAAGCCTTACTAAAATCAGGATACGTCATGTCTCTTGCTACTCTACCATCCACTGGGACAGTCATCCTGTCAAAGGAAATCAGGTTCTGTTTGGCGTGATTTGTTCTTTACAAAGCCACGTATGTATCCTCAAAGTACATACAAGCTGATTTGTTTGGTAATTTGTTCCAGTATTGCTCCAGGTGTCACAGCTAGGCTGACATGTCTAATTCCCTGGATCTTCCTTTTCTGCCATTTTAAAAAATAGATACTACGTTTACTCTTCTCCAGTCCTCTGGGATCTCACCTATCCTCTTTGAGTTCTCAAAGATAAATGCTGAAATTTCCAAGGTTGCTTCAGCTAGTTCCTTAAGTACCATCGGGTGGATATTTTGTCAGGACCTTCCGACTTAAATACATGTAACTTATCTAAATGTTCTTTAATTTGTTCTTTCCCTATTCTGGCTTGCATTATAATCATATAATATCAGGGTTGGAAGGGGTCTCAGGAGATCATCTAGTCCAACCCCCTGCTCAAAGCAGGACCAATCCCCAACTAAATTATCTCAGCCAGGGCTTTGTCAAGCCTGACATTTAAAAACCTCTGAGGAAGGAGATTCTACCACCTCCCTAAGTATAATCCATTCCAGTGCTTCACTACCCTCCTAGTGAAAAAGTTTTTCCTAATATCCAAATTAAACTTCCTCCACTGCAACTTGAGACCATTACTCCTTGTTCTGTTATCTGCTACCACTGAGAACAGTCTAGATCCATCCTCTTTGGAACTCCCTTTTAGGTAGTTGAAAGCAGCTATCAAATCCCCCCTCAGTTTTCTCTTCTGTAGACTAAACAATCCCAGTTCTCTCAGCCTCTCCTCATAAGTCATGTGCTCCAGGCCCCTAATCATTTTTGTTGCCCTCCTCTGGACTCTTTTTCCAATTTTTCCACATTCTTCTTGTAGTGTGGGCTCCAAAACTGGACACAGTACTCCAGATGAGGCCTCACCAATGTCAAATAGAGGGGAACGATCATGTCCCTCGATCTGCTGGCAATGCCCCTACTTATACAGCCCAAAATGCTGTTAGCCTTCTTGGCAACAAGGGCACACTGTTGACTCATATCCAGCTTCTCATCCACTGTAACCCCTAGGTCCTTTTCTGCAGAACTGCTGCCTAGCCATTCGGTCCCTAGTCTGTGGCAGTGCATGGGATTCTTCTGTCCTAAGTGCAGGACTCTGCACTTGTCCTTGTTGAACCCCATCAAATTTCTTTTGGCCCAATCCTCTAATTTGTCTAGGTCCTTCTGTATTCTATCCTTAGTCATCTGCAAACTTGCTGAGGGTTCAGTCCACACCATCCTCCAGATCATTAATAAATATGTTGAATAAAACCGGCCCCAGGACCAACCCTTGGGGCACTCTGCTTGATACCGGCTGCCAACTAGACATGGAGCCATTGATCACTACCCTTTGAGCTTTTCCTCCCCTCTTGCTCTTAATTATGTTTAGCATCTGGTCATAATTAACCTTTTATTGTGAAAACTGAAGCAAAAGAGGCATTAAACACCACAGCCTTGTTGATGTCATCCATTTATTCTGTTTAGTCACTTAGTAGTGGACCTATACTTCCATTTGCTTTTTTCTTGTTTTTGATGTATTTATAGAACCTTCTTCTTATTGCCTGTTATGCCCTTGCTAAGTTTATGGGTTATCAGCAGTAGTGCTGGAACAGTTTGTATAGTGGAGGTGCTGAGAGTCATTGAACCAAACTGTAAACCCTGTATATGAGGGAAACTATTTCAAGCCAGGAGGTGCTGGCACACCACCTCCTCCTCCTCCTCCTCCCTCTCCCTCCTGCACCCTTAGTTCCAGCACCCCTAGTTATCAGTTGAGCCATTAGAACCATAATACCCAATAGATGTTCATTCCCTTCCGAATTCTGTAACAGGGTTATAGGCAGTGTTTTCCCCTCTCCAAAGTGTTCAGACAAAACCAGCTCATTCAAGATGCCCTGATCACCTTGATGATTGACTTTCTTCAAGGTGGGTTGGATTTTGTGCCTTTCCCCTATACTTTCATCTTATAAATGACTTTTCTTGTCATGACTACTTTGGCCATGCAAGTTGGAGAGATCTGCCCTCTCCAGTTAAGAGCAATTTAATATTCTTTACGTATAAGGCAGTTCTTGGAACAGTCTTTTGGATTTATTCCAAGCTCAGGGTCTTCCTTTCATATCAATCAGGAAATTGCCCTTCTGGTTTTGGTTATCTCCTGTGGTCTCTGAAGAGGGAGATTGTTGCCATAGGTTGGATGTAGATTATTTCCTTTTTTTTGTGGTCTGGAAGGGGGGTGGGGGGGGGTTTCATTTATTTTTTTAAATTCCATATCCACCAAAACTAGAGATGGATAAAGCACTGTGTGTTTTTTGTTTCATCCTTCTCCTCCCCCCCCCCCACTTCCCCTTTATTTAAAGCTGCAGGTCTTCTCTCCTGTCAGCATTCATAACCCACTTTCTTAGGGCCATGACTACTAGAGTTGGGTGAAATCTTTTGAATAAAACTTTCTTTTGCTGAAAAATGCATATCTGGGTCAATTGAAACATTTAATAAATTCTTGGTAAATTTTCTGAATTGTTTTGTCCAAAGGGGAAAAAGAATCATAGAATATAGGGTTGGAAGGGAATCTCAGGAGGACATCAAGTCCAACCCCCTGCTCAAAGCAGTCCAACCCCAACTAAAGAAAAAAACACTGAAAATGTCTAGTCCTTTGTGCCAAAAATGGCAATTTTTCTATTTGAAATGATTGTTTAGAATTTTGTATCATTTTATGTTTTTGAAAAGTTTAACGTCACTAGCCTTTCTTCCCCACAAAGAAACAAAATGAAATTATTTTTTCTTCAAATTTTTCAGTTCACCAAAAAATTGTTTTGGGTTCACCCAACTAATTTTTTTTCAGTTTTTTTGTTTGTGTGTGTGTTTTTTGGGTGTGTGTGTGTGTGTGTGTGTTTTGTTTGGTTTTTTTTTTTTTTTTTGGCTTAGCCACTGAACCAGAAAATCAGTTATTTGCAAAACTCTAGTGGCCACTTCTCTGGCTTAGAAGGAAAGGTCTACAAAGGAAGATTTATGTAAGGTTGCCACCTGTTGGTCCTGCATACCTTTTCATGGACTGCAGGTTGGACAGTCAGACTCTGCACCCTTATTAGGCGAGTGCTGAGTTCTGTCATTTTGTAAGAGCTTTCCCCCTCCTTCAGCCAGGGGGCACTAAAATTTGTAGCTTTTTGGTTCAGATTATAGACTGATTAGGAGGAGAGAGAGAGGGAGAATTCCCTCCCTGTAAACTGGGTTTTTAGGATGAAACATTTTACAATCTGGAGCCATCGCAGGTTGTTTTAAATTGATCCTTAGGATTAACTAATAGTTAGACACTTAATTTAAAAAATTGTCTATTCTCCACATTCGTTGCTATCCAGTTAGTATTTTCCACAAGTGTGTTTAAAGGCTACAGAAAAATCTAATTAAAGAAAATCAAGCTGGGTGGTGAGATAAACTTTGGAAGCTGATGATTAATCACTTTGCCTAGCGAGTCTGAACAGTATAGGGAAATTGGTTGGTCCAATTTGTCAAAAGCTTGGTTGCAGAAGCCTAATTTTACAGGTGAAGAAAATATCTGACAAATAACCATATCATAAAACTGCTATAGACTATAGTAATGTGGAGATTACATGTCCAGCATGGTTTTCAGAAAGAATCCTTGAATTGCTGTACTTATTCCTAAGAGAAACAGCATTGGCAGCTACATTTTCAGTCAGTGTAGATTGGACCATAGTGGACATCCCTTAGTATGTACAGTTTAGACCATGTTTTTAAAGGTTCTCCTTGCTTTGTTGTTTTAAATTCCTATCAAACTGCCACTTACAACTTTTTTTAGCCCAGTTACAGTTTTTTTTCCATAAAACTTCTACTTGTTTTTAATTGTTCTGTTATGAAGTTCAAATAATTATTTTGCATATGGTAATATTAAATGCCTGGTTAAGATTTTGGAATGAATAATCTGCTTCATTTTTTTAGTGAAATGTTGTCATCATATTGGTCTGTAATACTGAATAGGAATTTTGATTTTTAGTTTACCCGTATTCAAAAAGTGACTGTTGCATATATGTGCAATATCACTCTTCCTAACTATTTGATACGAATTATGGAATAGGTAGAGTGTTTCAGGGAACAGTGCATGCAGTTGCTATGTAATTAACTTCTTTGAGGTGACTATAATATGGATACTTAATTGGGTTTATGTATAAAAGCTGCATTATTGCAAAACTCCTCCAAATGGAAGTATTAGTTTGTTCTGAGACTGTCACATAAAACTTGGATAAAGTTTATAAACATTTCAATTTACTACTTAGATTTTTAAAGAATTATATAAAAAATATTTTTTTAAAAAAGGAATTAAATGTTAAACGTGTAAAATATTGTATGTGCCACTATGGAAACAACTATTAACTTTTAGAAAGGCCATTATACAGCGGTAACTTCAGTAGCTGAGCTATTTCTAATTGTGAACCTTGCTCTTAAGGTCATAATTTTAACAAATGACGCATAGGCCCTGTAGTAAACTATGCAGTTAGTTTCCTTTTACCTCCATTATCTAGGTACAGTCACTAATCTTGCACTAATACTAGCATTTTTAAAGCAGTCCTTAGTTTTTTTCAGGAGCATAAGTCAGCTGAGAACTTCTGTAACAACCCCTTAAATCTATGTAAATGAGTCAGGTGAGTGTTAGCCAATTTGCAAATAAAAGGCTTTCAGCTGATCACTGAGCATCCGCTGCCACCACTATACTTACTTAAGAGCTGAGTAATACGGTATATGTCTTGTAAAAGAGGGTTGATATACTGCTCCTCAAGTCAATAGATTGGCAGGGTGCTTATTGTCTGAGTAAATGGAGAGTAAAGAAAATGGGCTTTAAAATATGTGACATGCTAGGGTTTTAGTTATTTTTTTTTGCCTGATTTCCAAATCTGGTTCAATAATCTTAGTTGTGCAAAATAAAATGAGCTGCCTTTGATGCACCTGTAGAATCAGAGCAACTTTTCTTCCTTTATCCACAACACAGTGTATGTATATTTTTTAATATACCAGGTCTGTAATACATGACTAGTATAGTTCAGACCATGTGATGTCTAAGGTACAACGGCACAGCTACCACACAACAGATGTCGCTCTAGCACCATAGTGTAAACACTTTCTGTGTCTATGGAAGGAGTTTTCCATCAATGCAGTTCATCCATCTCTCCAAGACGCAGTTGCTAGGTTGACGGAAAAACTCTTCCACTGACTTAGCTGCATCTACTCTCGGGGTAGGCAGTACATGGCACTCAGCACATTTTTCGGAGTCCTGAGTGATGTAGTTAGGTTGATTTTAATTTTTAAAAGTGTAGACAAGGCTCAAGAATATGTGATTATTTGTTTCGGTTTTTTGAGACAGTGATTGTCTCTTTGTTCATCATTCCTGGCAAATGGGAGCTGCGGGAAGCGGTGGCCCAGCCTGCGCCAATTCTCAAAGCTCCCATTGGCCGGGAACAGCAAACCGCAGCCACTGGGAGCTACAACTAGCCGTAGATGTGGACGGTCAAATAAACTAAGTTTAGTGGAACAAATTTGGAACCCCTGATCTAAAGGTATAAAGCTCCTTGTCCAATTATAAAATTTTAAATTATCAAGTCAGTTGAATACAATGGTTTTCTAGATAGCAAAAATAAAATTTGAAGTATTTTCTGCTATCCCTACTTGCAGTAACTTGCTGAGTGGCATTACAGTCTCAGGAGAACATATGCAAAACTTCCCAGGAGATATCGGAACAATCCAACTAGTCTGTGAAAGCCAGAGAAACACAATAGTGACACAAATGTATTATTTAAGCAAGATAAACTTTAATTCCCAAATCTCAGAGGAAATTTTAGAATAGCAGATTGATTGCAGTTTGTGATCTCTTCTGTTGCAGCTAGCAAGAGAGTGTAAAGAGGTCCTAAAGGGTGGCCTGCTAATGAAGCAATATTATCAGTTTATGTTACGTGAGGTATTAGATGACTTACAGAAGATTGACTACAACATAGATTCTTTTGAAGAGGACCTGCATAAAATGTTAATGGTGAGTAGCAAAAGAGGGAATGGTTTTGGTGTCCTGGTAAATGTGTTACCGTTACTCTGTGTCACCAGTACAAATCTGTTATACGTTTGCCTGATTCTGGGTCTTGGGATCATTTCTGATTGTTCTTCCATAGGCAGTAACTGTTTAACCTACTCATATTACCTTTTTAAAAAATGGCAATAATGGTCATTGTTCTAATACATTTTACAAAGGATGTAAATAAAGTACGTTAGAGACAAGGTTAATATTTTTGATGACTGGATTGCGGAAATTGCTATTAGGTGCTAAGAATCAATAATATACTTTTTTGGCAAATTGCCTTTATAAAATAGCTCATCATAGTGACCATAGAATCATAAATGTGATAATAAACAAATTTAAGTAATATTAAGATTTAAATTAAACCAAGGAAAACAATTGTGTGGCTAACATCTTTTTGCTTTAATTTTCACCTTGATATTGTAGCCATACTCGAAACATGTCTTATATTTAGTATATTTGGTACTGCAATAACTAAACACAGAAGGCTGATTTAATGATATACTGCTGGTCTCCAGTGAGTATATCTGAAGTTGTTTTGTTTTTGTGAGTTTAAATGAAAACCTCATTTCTTTAATGTGGCCTGATATCTTTTCATTATGCGGAGCTTTTTTTTTTAAAAAGTAGCTTAAAGGATAAGGAAGGTTCAGGAAGACTCTGATTTTGGTGTCTCACTATAGGGAGAGCTGACAGCGCTGCATATAGTTAAGGTTAGCTGACACTTTGCATTATTAGACCTTGTTTTCAGTCTTATAACTTTGCCAAACTTCAACCATTGGAGCTAAAATTTCCCATCTGCCTTAGAATTTTTTGAAAACTTTCATCAAAAGTGGTTCAGCCGTTTCTGAGAACTAGATTAGAGGAAAAAAAATATTTTTTTGGATGCTGTTAAAAAAAAAAGAAAAGAAAAGCATTTAATTGAGAAGTTCTGGTGCCTCCATGCTTTGAAGCAAGGGCTTCAATTTGGCAGCAGGCTTGCCTTTGTGTCGGGAATGGGCCTTCAGCTGTTCTTGTGAAAAACCTAATTGGGCCAACTGTTAAACCTTTGGAAAAAATCACAGTTCACAGGGAATTGTTAGTCTGGCAGCTAAATTCTTCAGAGATTCTGTGTGTACTGGACATGCCTAAGGCTGCACAGGACATGAGCAGGGCTTTTGTTCCGAGACCAGGGACTAATGAAAGGTGATGGCTGCCTAAAGGTAGTTGGTGATGAAGACAGCTTTGCAGACTTCATTAGATGCCTCTGACACTGTGGCAAGATCAATGGCCACTGTGGTCATTATGCAAAACATTATGGTTGCATCTGTCAGCCATTCCAAAAGAGGTTCAGGCCACAATCAAGACCTTCCTTTTAAAGGGGCCATGGCCTTTCAGTTGGGGAATTGACAAAGCAATTCACTCTCTAAAGAACCCCAAGGACATTTGTAGGTGTTCACTCTCCATTGCAGAAATAGTAGTAAATTAGACCCTAAACCTTCTCATTCTCCTTCATTTTCTTCATATCAGTACTCCAAAAGGCGTCATGGTTTTCTCATTACACTAATTGATTGCATTTCCCTAGTTAATTTACCTTCAATAGTTATTTCCTGTCAGACACAGAGATCCATTTCAAAAGGTTTTTTTTTCTCCTGCCGATAATGGCCCATCCAAATTAAACAGCCTCTTAAAATTGGTATGCTAATGTGCAAATTTTTTTTTTCCTTTCTGTGTATATAAATACATTTTACTTCTGTTCCATTCTATGCATCCGATGAAGTGAGCTATAGCCCACGAAAGCTTATGCTGAAATAAACTGGTTAGTTTCTAAGGTGCTACAAAGTCTTCCTCGTCAAATTTACAGATACAGACTAACACGGCTGCTAATCTTAAACCAAAAGGCTCCAGACTCTTCTAGAAAAAGGCCTCTCTTCTAAACTTCTGTGGCAGTGCACTCTTCATCTGGCTAGAGGTTTGAGATTTGAGGCTGCAGTCAAGATTCCTGGACCAGGTGTAGAAGATCTTTATTTCTTCTCCCGTTGGCAATCACGTTTCTCTTTTGTGGATGTATAAGTCATAATTACTGCTGATCAGAGGGCTAAGAAATTATGTGAAGTTTACTAGCTGATAAATTATCCTGAGGGTTCACTAACTAGTTCCCTTAATTTCCAAAAGTTTGCTTTTTTTTGGAATTGAAAATGTGTTTGAGTCTTCTTCCATCTTCAATTTTAACTAAATCAACTTTTGATTGCTCTGGCCAGTGTTATTTTCTATGACTAGCTTGTCTCTAATGTCCTCACTACTTACCAAAACCAAATGTAAAATATCACCTCTTCTGGTTCCAGTCAGGCTAACTGTTCTACCTGTTTCTGTTACTTTTATAATATCCGGTTTCCTATACTGAATTGGTAGCTTTAGTTCCTCCGTTTTGTTGCCCAAGCTCATAGCATTAGTATATAAACGTATCAGTTGTTTCTCTCTGACCTCACCCAATTTGTAGATGTATTAGGTATAGGCCTTTTGCACTTCTTAAAAAGCCGGAGTCGTGTATTTCCACTGATTAAAGTGCCATTGCATTGCCTACCTGAGATTTGAATGTTGTGCTCCTGTTTCTAATGGATTGTCCCTATGAACCTGTCATTTATGTTCACTTTTTTTGGTAGTTATCACCTTGGCTTGCTGGATGAGTAAAATTCAGGTTTTTACGGTAAGCCTTCCATACACAATTGTTCAGAAAAAGAGGTTTACTCTCAGGCTACATCAATTTTTTTTTTTTAACCAGAAGTGGTTTCAGATTTTCATATAAATCAAAGTACACTCTAAATGATATTTTTTTCTAAATCTCATGGCTCGCCTCAGACTCTGAACTCTGCTCATTAGATGTTCTTAGGGATGTGTCCTTTCATAGATCATCCAGACTCTTTGGCTTTTGCTAATAAATCAAAGTACAAGCTGTTTCCTTTCAGAGACTCTCTAAATGGGTTACAGACTGCATTAAGATTTCCTGCTCATTAAACTACTTTTTCCCTCCCAAGTTAGGGCACAATCTCTACTAGGGCTCAGTCAACATTTGTAGCTTTCTTTAGGAGAGTCCCTGTTTCTGAGATTTGTAATGTGGCTACTTGGAGTTCGGTTCATATGTTTACCAATCACTACTCCATTGTGGCAACTTCTGGAACAGATGCCCAGTTTGGAAGAGCCGTCCTATAGTCATAATTAAGGTTAGATATTATTAAGGTACCTTTAAATTGGCACTAATACTTCCCTCCACTCAGTAACCCCACCATTGGCATGCCATGGAATTCACTGTTGTCAGTAGTGGATGACAACTTGTAGTGACAATGACACTGTTGTCTGTAGTGAATGACAGCTGAGCTGACTACTTGTTCACATATGTGAGAGGGATTGGGAAGGAGTGCATAAATAGTGGAGCTCCTCATGTTTGTGCAGAAATCTGCAGTCTCCATTGTCTTTCTTTGTGTATGTTTCTCAAAATAATTATTTGGTGTGTCATTCATCTTCTAGTGCCACAAATTGCAGAGAAGCTTGCAGCATATTTTTTGCTGCAGCAAACAGAATATTACAGACAGTTCCCTCCATCTCCATGGTATTATGTGGAATCTTTTGTGGGTGTGAAAATTAGGCCTCTTTATTACAGGTTTTATAACAAGTACAAAAATGACTTTTTTTCCATTTGCAGGTTTATTTTGATTATATGCGAAGCTGGATCCAAATGCTACAGCAGTTACCTCAAGCATCTCACAGTTTAAAAAATCTCTTAGAGGAAGAATGGAATTTCACCAAAGAAATAACTCCTTATATACGAGGAGGTGAAGCTCAAGCAGGAAAACTATTCTGGTAGGACTACTTAAATCACTCTTCTTGTCCTGTCAATTTGTTCCAGACATTTAAACCATTTAGAGTCGCACTGTAGAATTCTAATGATCTGATCTTTCAAAATAATTTTTATTATGCTCCTGACTAATGTCACACATACAATTTTATCTCTGTGTTATCAGTTCCAAGATTTAGTTTAATTGCAAAATCAGGATCCAAAAATAAGAGTACATAAACTCTATAAATAGTATTTTAGAAGCTATTTAATTGAATGTCTCAATGAATTCCAGTTCATGCAGTTTGAAGTGGCCATCTTATATTTAATTAAATTTATCCAAGTATTGTTACCATCGGCTAAAATATTCTAGGATCATGGAACTTAGAAAGATAACACATGGTGAATAGAAAGTATATGACCCCTGAAATTGACCTCCCTATAGAGGACTTTCAAATTTCAAACTTGTCAGTTGAACTCACTGTAAAAAAAACATGGTTACACTTTCCATACCTTTTTATTATTGGACAAAATTAAGTTACAGTTTCTGATCATTTTGTAAAATTTCAAAATGTCGAACAGTAGTGCTGCCCCTTTCTGACCTGAATGGGTAGTCAAAGTTCAGTGCCCTGGGGATATCCTAGTTAGGAAGAAAAATTGATGGTGGAGTTGGGTATTTTTTTATTTGATCTTTTTTATGTATAAGGAATGTACAAAGACCTGTTTTTCTGAAGGGATGAAAACCAGGGGATAGTTGCTTTGCTTACAGCCATAGCTGCTTTTAACTCGCACCCCTGACCCTGAATCTTCCTTTAGGCTTCTCCCAGGGTTACACAGTGCTTACAGGCGGTTGCTTGGCTTTTTTGCTGCCTCTGAGATCTGGTCTACACCTAAAATTTAGCTATATTGTCCAGTCTGTGAAAAATGCCACACCCTGGGTGATATAGTTAGGCATAGACACAATTAGGTTGAGAGAAGAATTCTTCCATCTACCTAGCTACTGCCTCTCAAGGGAATGAATTTACTACATTGACTGTGTAAGTGTTTACACTACAGCAGTGTAGTTGCTGCACTGTAGCACTTGTAGTGTAGACATACCCTGAGTCTCTCAGTTTCTTATCTGCCTCTCTCTGCCCCCTCCTCCCCCGGTAGACTTTTTTCCAACCTACGGACACCCTCCCACATGGTCAGAACAATATCCAGTGGAACCCTCTATACACATGATACCAGTTTCTGGCTAGAATCCATTATTCCTTGTTTTAGGTGTGGCTCCTTAACCATTCCTTCCAGCAGTTTTAAATGATGTGCACGCTTCGCAGAGAGCAAATGCTAATAACCTATATGACCTTCAGTGGACATGTTACCACCTCTAAGGGTAATAGGACAAGTAGGCCAGAAATCATCTCAACAAACAACAAATTTCAGCAACTACAATTAAAACTGCAGAATATTTGCTCAGTTTAATAGGAAATATCTATTTCCTGAGTTTTCTCTGATTAAAGTAGCTGTTCTGATTGTCCACATCCCATTTAAGCAGTTACTGAGGAAGGTTTCAGACCTACTAAAATTCCAGAAAATTACCACAGTTATGTAGCTTCCATTCAACTTGAATAATGAGTCAGAGCAAATTCATGGTGCCTAATTCTTTCAGGGTGTGGCTGCTGTCATATTTACAAAAGTTCCAGTTCTCTTATTACTACTAGAACATCACATAGCCTAGAAACAGTTCCGTGAGAAGCCCCTCAGTCTGGAATCTGGGCTCCTGCTTTACTTGCCACATTGTTGTGGGTAACTCTGCTCCATAAATAACACTGGTCTACAATTTTTTAGAAGTCGTCTGCTTCAGAGATAAAATGTGATATTTATTATGTATTTTGATGTGCTGAATTCAAATATAACAATTAAAACAACTGATTGGCTACTGTTTCTAAGATATTTAAGTTTTTACATTTTATGTCTATGTAGATTGTGTAGATAGTAGAGTTTTAATCATAAATTGTGAACTTAGGCCTTTTCATGTGTTTATGGTTGCTTTACATGATAATATTTCACCTGTCCTGTTTATGTAACACTTCAAAAATCAGCAAAAGGGTTATATAAATAAAATGTATTATGAAACAAAAGGCAAAAAACTATTATGTACATAGTTTAGTCCTATTCAGTGTCTACTCGGCGCTTCTTGGCTTGTCTCTTGTATTCATTAAATGGAGCATCTCTTGTCACTGTCCAGCAATAGTCTGCAAGCATTGATGGGCTCCATTTGCCCTGATAGCGTTTCTCCATTGTTGCAATGTCCTGGTGAATCGCTCACCGTGCTCGTCGCTCACTGCTCCGCAGTTCGGTGGAAAAAAATCTAGATGAGAGTGCAAAAAATGTATCTTTAGTGACATGTTGCAGCCAAGGCTTTTGTATACCTTGAGGAGGTTTTCCACCAACAACCTGTAGTTGTCTGCCTTGTTGTTTCCGAGAAAATGTATTGCCACTGACTGGAGGGCTTTCCATGCCGTCTTTTTCTTGCCACACAGTGCATGGTCAAATGCATCATCTCGAAGAAGTTCACGAATCTGAGGACCGACAAAGACACCTTCCTTTATCTTAGCTTCACTTAACCTTGGAAATTTTCCACGGAGGTACTTGAAAGCTGCTTGTCTTCTGTCAATGGCCTTGACAAAGTTCTTCATCAGACCCAGCTTGATGTGTAAGGGTGGTAACAAAATCTTCCTTGATTCAACAAGGGGTGGATGCTGAACACTTTTCCTCCCAGGCTCCAATGACTGTCTGAGTGGCCAATCTTTCTTGATGTAGTGGGAATCTCTTGCACAACTATCCCATTTGCAGAGAAAACAGCAGTACTTTGTGTATCCAGTCTGCAGACCAAGCAAGAGAGCAACAACCTTCAAATCGCCACAAAGCTGCCACTGATGTTGGTCATAGTTTATGCACCTCAAAAGTTGTTTCATGTTGTCATAGGTTTCCTTCATATGGACTGCATGACCAACTGGAATTGATGGCAAAACATTGCCATTATGCAGCAAAACAGCTTCAAGACTCATCTTCGATGAATCAATGAAGAATCTCCACTCATCTGGATCGTGAACAATGTTGAGGGCTGCCATCACACCATCGATGTTGTTGCAGGCTACAAGATCACCTTCCATGAAGAAGAATGGGACAAGATCCTTTTGACGGTCACGGAACATGGAAACCCTAACATCACTTGCCAGGAGATCCCACTGCTGTAGTCTGGAGCCCAACTGCTCTGCCTTACTCTTGGATAGTTCCAAATCCCTGACAAGGTCATTCAGTTCAGCTTGTGTTATGAGGTGTGGTTGAGAGAAGGAGGATGGGAGAAAATGTGGGTCCTGTGACATTCATGGTTCAGGACCAGAAGTTTCATCCTCCTTCCTCTTCCTCGTCTGACTCAAGTGAGAATGATTCTGGTGCATCAGGAACCGGCAGTCCTTCTCCGTGGGGTATTGGGCGTATAGCTGATGGAATGTTTGGATAATGCACAATCCACTCTTTCTTCTTTGACACACCTTTCCCAACTGGAGGCACCATGCAGAAGTAACAAATGCTGGTATGATCTGTTGGCTCTCTCCAAATCCTTGGCACTGCAAAAGGCATAGATTTCCTGTTCAACCACTGGTAAAGATGTGTTGCAGCATATGTGTGGGGCCCACCTCTTGTCCTGATCTCCAATTTTGCAGCCAAAATAAAGGTGATAGGCTTTCTTAACCATGGTGGTTATACTGCGCTTTTGTGATGCAAAAGTCACTTCACCACAAACATAGCAGAAGTTATCTGCGCTGTTCATACAAGTACAAGCCATCTCTGCTCACTTTGGCTAAACAGAAATGTGTCCCTTTGCAAAATCAAACACTGACAAATAAGAGAGCACGACACTGTATGATTTCTAGAGCAGATATAGGGCAATTTGTTCAGCAGAGTGATGTAAGCTTCATTATGATTACATCATCCATGACTTCTAGGAATAACATGATGCAATTCATATCATGTATGACGCAATACCAGCTTCAGATTGCATCATTCATTGTTTTGCCTAAAAAGCAAGTACTGTCCAAACCCAGTCATAGATTTATTCATAGATCCAGTCAAAGAAGTATTTTAGTCATTTCTGGTTTAAATTGAAATCCCTTCCCTTTATAACTCACTTATCCTCCGCCATTCCCATGTCAAGGGTCGTATATACTGACCCAATGGCATATCTTGAAAACTAGAGCCAATCAACAATTTTAAGCATCATTTTCGTTCTCAGTGACCCAGAATTAGGAAAGTTTGACTACATTTATTTCAGAAGCATTTTGGCTGTAGAGCAGTGTAATTGCTAGACTTTTGATGCCTAGCATAACCTCTCCCTCAAGCAACCATTGTTGAGCTTTAGTCTTCTGCTATGTCAAAGTGAGACAAACTCATGCTGAAAACTTCGCAGTGGTTCTGGGGACAGGACACAACAGGTACACATGCTGTTGCAATAACTGAAGCATAGGTGGCCCTTCCTGTGGCAAGCCTATTTGGCCCTGCTTACCATACTGGGCTTTCACCCTTTCTTGCGAAGAAGGGGAGACCCCACAAGATGCTGAGATGGAGCAGTATGGCTCTCATATGTGGGATGCAATAACGAGGAAATAAAAGGGATGTTAGTGCATGAATGAAAGTGATGTGTCTCCGTTTTTCTTTTTCTTTTTTTTTTCTTCAGTGATATTGCAGGAATGCTGCTGAAATCTACAGGAAAATTTCTAGACTCTGGTCTGCAAGACAGCTGTGATGAATTTTGGGCCAGTGCTGATGACAGTACTGCATCAGATGAAATCAGGTATTCCAGCCTTCAGTATCTGGTCTCTCTTATTCTGATGCTCCTTTAGTCCTATCAAAGACAAGCTGCAGTGTTTAAATTTTTTGAAGCACATGAAAGCAAACTGCCCAAACCATCTCAGGGATTTTCAGGTTGTAGTTCGTAATTCATCTTTGTTTTGTGTATGTGAAAGCTAATAACCTTGGTTATAGCTAAGGGCATGAGAAGCATTTTATATAGTGTTTTCTCAGTTTTATTTTTATATTCCTGTGACACATATGTCTGAATGATGTAAGTTCATTTCAGTTTGCTGCTTGAGCACATTTATCTTGTATTTTTTCAGGCTCTTCGTACTATTGTATATTTAAAATGTAGTAATTTCATTCTAATTAACATTACAGGAGGTCTGTTATAGAGACCAGTCGGGCACTGAAAGAGCTCTTTCATGAAGCTAGAGAGAGGGCCTCCAAAGCTCTTGGCTTTGCTAAGATGCTGAGGAAGGTAAAGTAACAGTGGTGTTTGATCTAACTTACTAATGTTCATTTTTATTTCTCTGCTTAAAAAACTTCAGTTCAGTAAAGAAATTCTTTTTATAATTATCATTAGGACCTTGAAATAGCAGCAGAATTCACATTGTCGGCCCCTGTGCGAGAGTTCCTGAATGTCCTGAAAACAAAGCAGTATGTGAAGGTAAAATCCATTTAGAGACATCACACTTTTATGGTTAATGCTAAACAAGGTGTCCAAAACAAAGATGTATTTGACTTAAGTGCATCTATTTCTTGCTGAATTTGTAGTATCACCTTAGAATTGAGCTGTGGCAATTGAGTTAATTTTTTCTATTTCGAAAGTGCAGTTTTTCTAAAACATTTGTGTTAGCCGCAACAACTTTCAAATAATCTACAAGATTGAGCCAAATCTCCAGTCTGTATTCCTGGTATATCTTGTACTTGGAGGAGGAATCATACACTGGCAAGCATGCTAGCGTAGATCTCAGGAGACCTGGGTTCACTTGGATGCTCTGACATGGATTTCCTGTATGACATTGGGCAAATCACTTAGTCTCTCTGTGTCTCAGTTCCCCATCTCTAAAATGTGATTAATAGCTCTTCCCTACCTCACAAAGGTTGCGAGGATAAATGCTAAAGCTTGTGATGTACTCTGATACTATGGTAATAGTTTCCTGCTGTGTCCTTTTGTCTTTGCTGTGTAAAACTTATAAAATGTCTTCCTTGACAGTAGTCTGCTAACCTATGTGTGACTAGAAGTCTAGTTAGTGTTAATCAGAGTTGTACATAACATTTTGAGGGAAAAATAAAATCATTAGTTTGACATGGTTTTTTATTGCATCTATTCTGTAATGAGATCTTTTAACCTTTTTTTCCGAAATGAATTTGGGAATTTATTGTCTTGGACTTCTAAAAATGCATTTGACTTTTAATGTTGGCAGCCTGGTTAGATCAGAGGCTAATTAGTTTCGCAAAATGTGGAAAAACTAGTTTCACAAAAAATAAAACTTCTTTATTTCTAAAGTAGGAATAACAACCTTGTAGTTATCGGTTTTTTTCTGGACTCTAATCAAACTGGTTTAAATTGTAAAATTAATAAATGTAATTTTAAAAATGAAGTGCAGTATTTGAAGTTAGCTGTGTTGCAGAGGTCATATTTAGCCGAAGGAGTTTGGTTTAGGGGATTAAAAGTTTCTTAAATGATCTTTGCAGTGTCCCCTCCTCCCGACGGAGAGGCATTGACATACTGAGGGCCTCTATTGCACTGTTTTCCTTTGTGCCAGGAAACTGGTGTAAACATAGTTGTTTAAAATTATTTGTGTGAATGCAGATGTGGTGGCGGGTGTGGGCTTAGCTTTGAAAACTGAAAAATTAGTCAAGTTATCTAACCTTAGTAATCTTGAATTTTTTTTTAATGTTTTGTGACATTCCATCCAGTGCAGCTTTGTTTCTGTTTATAGAAACTGTTTCCTTGCACAGGGAAACTAGCGTAGATGGGTCCTGACAGACTCTGAACAGAGTTCTGTCTTTTCTGCAGCTAGAAAAATGCTGACTGACATGTTAGGCCTAGGGGGCATTAAACAGGCAAATTTAAACAAAGGATTTTCAGATCTCATTTATGAGGTCCCAAACCACTGAAGAGATCATGATAAAGAGAGGGAAAAGAAAATGGACAAATTCTGGTGTTGTGAAGAAAAAAAATATGTAAATGGCTGAGTGATGTAATTTTAACAATGGGTTCATAGAATCATAGATGGAAGGGACATGAGGAGATCATCTAGTCCAACCCCCTGCTCAAAGCAGGACCAATCCCCAATTAAATCATCCAACAGGTTTTTTCACCATATCCCTAATGGTCCTCTCAAGGATTGAGCTCACAACCCTGGGTTTTGCAGGCCAATGCTCAAACCACTGAGCTACCCACCGTCTACGCCTTCACTAGATGCATGATAGCTAATTTTCATTGCTTTCTGCCATTAAGCAGTTACTGAGATGTGGCCAGGAAGGGAGGCAGCAGTCTTACATTTTGAATAGTGTAGGTTTCAGAGTGGTAATTATGTTAGTCTGTATCAGCAAAAAGAACTAGGAGTACTTGTGGCACCTTAGAGACTAACAAATTTATTTGGGCATAAGCTTTCATGGGCTAAAACCCACTTCATCACATGCTTGGAGTGGAAAATACTGTAGGAAGATAGCTATATATATGTAGATATAT